>BGNK01003914.1:0-62279 GCA_003297005.1 Symbiodinium sp. clade A Y106
CCGAGCCCCAGCAGATTTCTGCGTGCCAGGTCACCCCGGTCAGATTGATTTACAGATTGCAACTCAGATTTCTGCTGCCAGGTCACCCCGGTCAGATTGATTTACAGCTTGCAACTCAGATTGCTTCTCAGATGTCAGTGCAACAGCAGACCACCCCGGTCACATGGAAAGTCAGATTCAAATTCAGATTGCAACCGCCAAACGACCCCGGTCACTTTGCCGGACACATTGAAACTCAAATTCCGCACNTTCAGATTGCAACCGCCAAACGACCCCGGTCACTTTGCCGGACACATTGAAACTCAAATTCCGCACAGAATTAATTAATTGATCGCACCCCAATGATTACCAGGACTTAGCCTTATAAGATTAGGGTTTAGGGTCCGACAATTGGGGGCTGTGGCTCGACTGTGGGCTGCACTCGCTTGGAACCGACGCTGTGCACCAATGAACCCGCAAAGCGAAGGCCAAAGTGGACCGCAGTCCAATAGCAGTAGCAGGTGCGCGGCTTGTGATCTCGTCTTCAAGCTGCCGAACTTGCTCTGAGAGGTTCCTGGCAATGTGTGGCTTGTCTACAAGTTTCTGTGCAATAGCTCCAGGTTCTGGCGTCTGGAACACTGCGGCCAAGAGAAGGGAACCACTCGTCTTACCTGTAATGCAACATTTTGATGAACCGGACGACCGCTGTCGCCAAACTGCGGGAGGCTGCTCGAAGATCCATCATTTTGCTGCATTCCCCGCCTGTTTTGTTCGGTCATCGTCTGCAGTTTGGCGTCCTGTCAATGTTTGCCACGGCAGCAAATTGTCACATTAGACGTGGTGGAAGACGACGCTTGGCATTCGTAGAAGTTTCCTTACCCATGCAACTTCCGTGTTTCAGATGGGTTTCTCTGGGCGAGGTCTCCTTTTCTTCGCCATCTCGTTGATGCTGTGAAACCTGCAGGCGGTCTTCGGCCCAGCTGGAGCCCTGAACTACAGCTCCGTCGCTGCACCACATGTCTCTGCATCCAGGGATGTGCATAGAGCTGCAATGCCCATCAAGCATCTTCGGCAAAAGAAATTGTGTGTGAAAGCTATGCAAGTGAATTTCCCCTGCCTTCAACTTTCCTTCCAGAAGGCTCTAGGCCCTAGATTTCGGCCCTACCCCGTGGCCCGAAGCAAAGTCTCCGGACGCCCCCCAGAACCCGCACCTCTGCGGACAGCCTCAGGCACAGCGAGAAGGTGTTGCGGCTTTGCTGTTGGCGCTTGGTGCTGGGTGAATTCATCTTGACAGGTAGTTTCCAAAGCTTTCAGCTTGAGGGATCTTGAGGGTTTCGGGTCTGATTATGTAAATGGTGCTTTGGTCTTGATTGGCCTTTCGTCGGCAGGCAAAACATGCTGCCAATGCAAGAGAGGAGGCCACTCGCTTGCTAACATCTACTGTCGAAGCTCAAGCCAACTATACGGCCAAACGGTGTAATGTGGCCAAGCTGGATCGTCCTAAATGTATTTCTGTCCTTCCACAGCCAGAAGGATTGTCCTATGCACACTTGCAGCTCAGTTGCTGATCCAACTGCGCCTTGCAAGCGGCAAGGATGTCCGACAATTTTACTAGGCTCCCTGGGGCTTCTGCCTTCTGCTGCCACTGCATGCAATTGTACGCCCTCCCCGCAAGGAGGAAGGTAGGAGCAGCAGTCGTCGGGGTGGTGGTGTGGTGGCAGTCGCACAAACTAAATACTGCTAGGCCAGCTACTGATAGCGACAGCAATGTTCTTGCTCACGGCGCTAGACTGAAAATGCACGAGGAAGCGGAAATCGATGAGCCAGTAAAGAAAAGCCTACTAGACACTATAGCCGATACGAGGGTCGCAGCACCTGTCAATAACAAGCACCAGCATAAAAGTTTTTGTAACGTCATGCTCGGCCTTCTGCGCAGAGGAGTAGAGCTCGGCTTGCGTGATCTTGTCCTAAGAGTGAACCGTTGTCGGATGGAGGCCCCCGCTGTATTCCAGCCAACCCCACGTACTAAGAAACGAGATCGAGGCCTCACTCACCTGAGCCGCTGAAGCAAGGACCTGCAAAGCGCAAGCTTTAACAGCAAGATTTGGGCGAACTCAGGTGCTGCATGCACTGGCAGGAATCAGCTTTAGACCGTCCATGTGGTTCCCACGCCCAACAAGCATGTTGTCTCGCAGATGGGTAGCCTCCTGTTCTTCCTGCACTGCCTCGGTCAACGGCTGAGACCATACTCCAAAACTTGCAGTGCGGGGGCTTCGGGCTTGAAGCCCCTTTCTGCAAAAGACCATGCCAAGCCCGTGCTGGGCGAAACGGATCTCGCCCGTCATGCCTAGATTGTACACCACATATGTAAGAGTTTGGGGGTCTTGATGATATACCTTCCAGCATCTGTAAGATTGCGACCCGGATGATTCTCTCGAAGACCTGAGGGTTGCAGGCGGCTTCAGTGGCAGATCGCGAAGTTCCAAACTACCGAGGCCAACTCCATCACCTAAACCAGCTTCTCGGATCTTTCCACTGGCTTTAGAAGCTTGGGCTTCGTGTGCTTCCTTACTGGCCCTCGGGCATGTCGAAAAAGTTCGGGAGGCAGGCCTTCGGCGGTGTGGCATCCTTGCCATGGACCTATGTCGAGAACGCAGTCTTGCAAGCAAGTCGCTTTGCCCACTTCCGTGGAGAGTTGCATCCCGGCAGAGCGCACTTAACGCGGCGAGCGGATCCTACTTCCTGGGCTTGCAATGTTGAAGGTGCTGTGGCCAATCCGGAGCTCGTGTCACGTCCTCCTTACGACCGTTATCTGCAACCCTTGTGGCAAGATGTCATCATGGGCATTGCTGTAGACACTGAAACTGTGAGCCAAAGAGCCAGCACTGTCGACCTGAGCATGAGGCTGCGATCCCTGCATCCCTGCTCTTCACATGAAGGCATGCATCCCTGTAATGGAAGCCTCTCGTTGGAAAGCTGCCCGGAAAGGAGACCTGTGGCTTTTTGTAGCGGCGTACCATTGAACACTGTGTGCCTCACCATGCAAAGCTCCTGTTTTCCACACCGGAGCCACGCGGAGAGGTCGCGAGCAGGCTCAGGAACGAAAATCTGGACACCTCTAGCCAAGGATGTGGACTTCCGGCCGCCACTTTCTCAGTTCCGCATCTAGCTTTGTTCGCGCCACCTTGAGCTCCTTGAGCTGATCACCATTCGGAATGTTATGCCGGGGCATGGGCAACCCCAACCCCGAACCGGTCGTCTTGGGCTCCAGTGCCTGCTTCGTAGATTCCGAGAAGCTCGCAGCCGCAGCTCGGATCCCTTCGTAAGCGGTTCTGGCTTTCTTCAGTGCTGGTTCGAGTTGGTTGATGCGGTGTTGTTTGCTCAATGCTTCCCTCCGCACGGCCTGGGCTGCCCGCAGCAGGAGGTCGGGAGCAGCCTTCCCTATCTTCACCAGGTCTTCCTCCGTGAATTCTGCCGCCAAGGAGTTGATGCATCGCTCGCACTGCTGCTTGAGACCGTGCCTTTCAGCCTGCAGCAGCCGGACCATAGTTACAGGCAGTTCGAGCAGGCGCTGCTCACATCCCTTCTTAACAAAACCAACCTGGTAGTAGTCGCTGATGCCCAGCAGTGCATCCACGTTCTTTTCGGTGACTGCATCCAGGTTCCACTCTCCTGGGAGCAGCAAGCCGTAAAAGAGCTCAAAATCCTTCGGCGTCGCCACCTCGACCCTGACGGATTTTTTGTGTGCCTCCTTCATGCCAGCTCTCAGCATTCCACGGAATACTGGTGAGGCCAAGCAAAGCACTGCGGAACACACGCGTTTCGTCTCGCCATCGAACTCCAACACCAGATCATTCTCATGGTCGATGCTGGCCGCTTCAATTGCCTTCCACCCGAGTCTGAACCGAAGCTAAACTGGATGCAATCCTCAAAAGCAGTTTATCGACACCGATACCACCACTATTCCCCCCAAGGTTCTCGTAAGTCACTAAAACTGCAGGCCTCACCGTTGTTCGCTGTCTCTTTGCCCACTTCAACCATGATGTGCAGGGAAGTGTGGTCGTAGCTTGACGCTCGCCGGGAACAAACCGTGTCGTGGGGTTGGTAGTAAAGTCTGTGAAGCTCCACGAACTACGTCTGAGAGACATGCAGGCAATAGGCTGCATGGGGGCATGACTGACAACAGACGACAAATTTGCTTCGCCGAGTTTGGACCCACCTACTGAGACCAAGAGACTGAGCCTTTGCAGCTTTTCAGGCTTGAGTCGCATGACAGCAATGCTGAGCCTGAATCGAGGTGATGCCTGTGAACTGGAAGACTTGCACACTCAACCCTAAGCTTGATTCATGAGGTTTCTCCGCCGCCAGACAAGTCTGATGGGCCAAGCATTTGCGGCATCTGCCCGGCAGGCGAGACGGGGCTTTTGAAGACAAGGATTTCCCTGTTGACTGACGACTTTCTGCAGTTGAAGGGGTCGAAACAGGGAATATTTCAATCGGTGTCGGCGGCTTGCAGCACATGTTTCGGTACTTAAGGGAATGTTTAGAGAACAGGGAAACCCCTGCTTGTTGCCACCTGGGCAAAAGAAACGAAGAGGCAGTTGATCAAGTAAACCGTAAACCCTGAATCCTAAACTATCCGAAGCTATCTGCCCCATTGTTTGCACAAACAAGATAGCTACGAACGTCCAACACCGCAAGAAGGGAAGGGAGACAGAAGGTTCAACCATAGTGACCTTGCTTATGCCTCTTTTCTATCGACGCTGTGAGCCGTAGAAGCCCAAGGGATTAAAGCTTAATCCTGCAAATCTCCTGTGTAATTGATGACTACCCCTCTCCCTTAAACAACTCATCCACAACTTGTGTGAGGCCTTAAAGCCTTGATGGAACCATAACCCTAAGCCCTTCCTCAGAAACTCCGAACCGTAAAACCCCAAAGCTCTGCGATTAACAGCAGCAAGAAAGCAAGAAACGGCGCAGCGCAGGCTTTGGCCTCGGCTCTAAGTCCTCGAGGGCTACAAGGGTTCCAGACACATCGGTGCAGGGCTCCCCCTTTTTTCTACGACTATAAAAGCCCAGGCATGCATCCACACATTTCTGTGTGCGTACCAGTACACATGCACGCACATACATGCATGAGTACGACATGCATACATCTGACCATACATATACGTACAAACAAGCACACGGGCAGATCTCAACCAACAAACACATAATACGGAATTTCATAAGGGCTCGCAATTCTGGAAGCTTCGTGCTTCCGATTTCTGACCAAGCTTTCGCAGTCTTCATCCCATGTACGCTCGCGCACACCTCTGCGGAAATTGCAAGGCTTTGCTCCTGTTCTTCGGGTGTCTGGTTCCCGGAGTGGAGAACACCGAGCTTGGATGCTGCAGCGAGCCCCTTCAAAACACTGTACATGTTCTTCCAGTTTTGCTCAAGCGCAAACCTAAACTCTAAACCCTAAACCGCAGCAAGGCGAACGATCGCATCAGGGCGCAGGGCTTTCTCGCACCAGTCGCCTTAGCAGGCTGAGAGAAGCTCAACTCTCCCGGAAAGCTGACGCGGCTGTCGATTCCAGCGCTAGTGTTGGTCGATTATGCCCTGTAGCAGGTGCACAAACTCTCAAATTTTTCGTAGAAGCATGATGCTCTGCGTGCCGTCGTGCCGAGTAGCTGCAAGCCCTCTGCATCAAAGGTAATCATGGCAACCAGTCGGCTGCTCCAGCGTGGTAGCTTCATGAAGTTTAACATCAGGGTGTCCTCAGGCAGGGTGTAGAAGGTGCTGTGAGAGTCTTGGAAAATGCTGACACAAATGTCGTGACATCATGCCGTTTGCGTCGAGGTCTTGCAACATATTGCTTCTGCAAGGGCACATCGGGCCTTCGATCGTTTTGAAGTCGTCGCTGCTATCGTCGTCGTGACGGCAGTAGCCACCATTCGGGCTGATAGCTGCAAGGATGAGTAAGCGGGTAGGTGCAGGACGGGAAAACAGTGGTGGCTGATTTGTAGCGACTGCCATGGTGTCGTCGTCGCGTATTCCCCGAGGACTATGACTGTTTGTTGTAAGTCTGGACTCGCTTTTGCCACCATCATCAACAGCGACACGAACCACCAGCGCTGAGGCAACTTGGAGAACCATAACACAATTTCAGTTAATGCCGAGCGTCCATATAGGCTTGAGCGCGTCGGTGGTTTCCTCAGCGAGGAATCACCGAACAGCAAATTGAGTTGATGGCACATGAACTCCAGAACATCTGCGACCATCTGCCAACCTAAGCCCTAAACTACTGCTTTCATGCTGCCTACTTCGCAGGTGTTTTACAATTCGAAGAGGCCAATGCTTTGCAGCCAAGTTATGCTTTGCTTTGCCGTCCTGCTGCAGTCTTTCAAGCTGCTGGTGTAATGATAGCCAGGAAGATTGTACATGTTGCGTTGAGTCGGTCGACAGTACAAGCTGCAAGAATCATAGCACATGCAGCTCAAGTGCGGCCAAGGAGGAATGAAAGCAGGCTGTGCATCTCTTCTTCTTTGATATTCATTGCCGAGGCTACCTGCGAGCAAGCCGGAGCTCTGTGCTTCCCTGATAGTCCATAACTGCAGCTGGTTGCTGCCCATGCTCCTTCCACAGCTTTAAAGAGCTCTCCAAGCAATTTCAACATGGGGAGGCCTAAGCTACTGCCCTGCATCGAGAAGCTTCCCTACTTGTTGGATCGACAACGAGCCGAGGCCTGATTCGTAAACTCCACCAACTCCTGAAATCAGGTTTGGCAATGGCGGATGCCGGCTTATTGCTTAGGGTCTTCAGAATCATGCTTTGGGCAGGCGCCGCGCAGCCCTTCAACGTGCCATATATGCAATGTTGAATGACTGCCATAACCGCACTACGAGCATCTCGACCTCTTGCAGCTCCTCACACGGAGCCGAGCATGGAAGACCAGCAAACATTTACATGATAGCCGTTGCAATATCAACCATGGTCATACTCCTTTGTAGCAGCAACAACAACCATCACAGGAACACTCACAAGAATGGCAATCACAATCATTTGGTTTCTTCGATCTTAATGATGATATTACGGGGTTTTAGTACCCTTTTGGCGTTAAACCACTGCCGTGGGCTCCATGAGGTTTGTAGCCATGAGCGCGGAGAGGCCACCAGAGAGCAGTGCCGCCCAGGCCGTCTGAAACAGGCCAACGACCTCGAATAGTTCAGGGCTTAAGAATGTCATTGGGGATGTTTTTTGAAAGGTTTACAGGGCTTGGGAAGGGTTTACGGAGTTTCAAAACCCTTAACTAAAAGCTTTATTTCATGGGTTTTGGCTTTAGGAGTGCTTATGCACGTACAGAACCAATGGGCCGAGGAGGCAGGTCATCAATAAGGCTACAGCTACCCTACAAGGAATTGTATGTAATGCCTGCAGGCATACTTGTAAACTACTTTCGAAGGTCCCGGATCCTCAATGAAAGGTCTGAGTGGAAAGCAGCAAACTGCTTGGATAGGCTCTCACGTGCTGTAGGGGCGGACCCACTTCTACCCAAAAGCATCGAACACATTTTGGCACAAGCTGCGCCCGCGGATTCCATCGCTTGGATATCCAGGCCGTGCAGCTTCGTCAAGAGCACGGAGAGGCCAAAGCCGGCAAGCACCAGTGAGTAAAGGATGCCGATAATCACCAAGTAGCCTAACTTCTGGTGTGCAGGCGCAGTTTCAGCATGAGGAGACATGGGGTGCTGAGACTTCCTTCGTACTGACGCGACTAAGCATTACAAGCAGCGGGTGGCAGCCAGCAGCTGACACTCAGGAAGCTATTTCGACTTGTGCTCAAGCTCTCGGGTACCGATCCAAGGCCGGACAGGTGCACGAACGATGTGAATATGGTAGGTGGCTCAAAAGACGTGTGTCCAGAATTGGATGAGGAAGTGTACTCCCTGTGGTCCCTCCTTCAATGGCATCTGTGGAACAACCCTCATGTGCTTGGGGAAGGATTCCTTGACGGCTGGCCGAGTCACAGCCCTTGAGAATGTTGGGGTCAGCGGCAATTTTGCGGAGCGCCCCGAAGATGTGCCGCTTGTTGAGAAACCTGTGCCGCGCAGTCTTTCTGCCATCCAAGACCCACGCCTAAGAACGAAGAACGAGTGTGAGGGCACATCCTGAGGCTCGAACGGAATATCTGGTGGGCGATGGCTAAGCCCCAATATGAGCAGCGAGCACACCGAGCCCTGACCCGTATGGTGACGATGGTTGGTGTAGGAGTTTGTTGTTGACGACGACAGGACGACGTAAGGGCTGCGGTCAGGCGATGCATGCCACCGGAGTTTTTGACCGCCTTGCTGCTGTTTTATTGGTGCTGCCTTGGCATGAGCGGTAAGGTCGCCAGGGTGGGGTTTCGTCAGATCCTGCTTTGGTAGCTGCCCGAAGCTATCATCCCGCACGATCAGTTCTCCAATCTCTTTGCTCAACGTATGGCCTGACGAATCGCATAGCAGAGAAGCCCGCCAATGTCTTGACCTCCAGAGTGCCGGGTTTCAACTCAAAATCGCCCGCTGCTCCATCGGATTAGGTGGCACCGATGTACACCATGCCCGCGTGGTCGTGACCCGCTTATATCTCACGTTGTACGCTAGGCCTTGTACCATGCGGCAAAGTGTCTGTGCCCACACACTGGGAAGGGCTCGCGTGAATTCCACAGATGCAGCTCAGAATCTCACAGGGCAGCTTGCCTTGGTAGGGTCACGGATATGGAGCGAGGAAGGGCCCGGGATTGCTTGCTTAGCAGGCAGGCCTGGTAGTCTGTGGGCCGCCTGTTAACCTGCAACCTTTGCAGCTCCGCCTTGTGCCAAAGTCTTCGCAACGGAAACCGGAATTGAAACCTACTGATCTAATCTAATGGTAGGCCAAGTGACAGAGGTGTTCCAAGAAAATACCAGCCTCCAGCACTCGCGCAGCACTCCTGAGGTCGATTCCAAAGCAACATCACGCGACGACGCGTTCTTGGGCAGATCGTAAACGAGAGGGGAATGGGTTGGCCACCAGGAAGGTAACGTGCATCTGATAACCTGCATGATTGCAGAACGACAATCTCATTCGTGGCCAAAATCAAAGCCAGGGAGCCCCACAGTCAGTGGTAAATCCTCCAAACAAACTACCATCATGTTCCGCCAGAGGGCCTGGCAGGATCTTGACATGACCTCTTTCTGCAATGTTGTGAGTACATGCGCTCTGTACAGCTTCCCAATCCGGATTTTAATCGCGACTTCCCCTTCAATCCAGAGTACCTTAGAACAAGGATTAAGACGCGCCTTGATGTTCACGGCCAGCCGGAGAGCGAACAGCAGAAAACTCAGGTACTTCATCTCTGTGACATGGTCCCGGATGAGCGCAATCTCCTTGGGGGCACGAGGAAGTGAACAACTTCAACATACTTCAACTCTTGAATAGAATTTGACCACAAGACTGTATTCGATAGACGCGAGGTGACGTCTTCAGTCTGTGCCCACCCTAAACCCTAGCTCTTCAACATCCATCCTCAGCCCCATGCGTCGTAGGTGACACCCAGATCTTCCTTCAAGCGCACGGCGCCCTGCAACGTGTCCTGACAATACTTCAGTTGTTGTTTGTATGTAATTTCATGGTTATAGTCGTCTTAAGGTCTGCAACAGAATTGCCACTGTCAGTAGCACTAAAAATTCTACCATCAGCATTAACATCGCGATCAGCCATGCTAGCATGGTTGTTGTTGTTGCTGCTGCTTCGAACTTGGTATGGGCGCCCAGGGGGCTTTCTGACTCGGTGTGCTGTTGCACGACCGCTACCGCTACCACCACTATGACGACGACCACCCCTACCCCCACTACTACCACGACCGCTACCGCTACTTCTACGCTAGCCACCACAACTACTCCTACCGAAACTTCCGCTGTTGCTGCTGCTGCAACTGCTACTGCTAGTACTGCTATGTCCCTAGGCCAACCGAAGCACCATCTGTTGGTCTCTGCTGTTCATCCCGCCTGGGGCAGCAAAGTCTCTTGGCCGTTGCTGCGGCAACTGTCCACACCTGCAGCTTACGGGTTTTAGGACGGGGGAAAATATTTAGGGTGCCTCTTGTCGGAAGCAAAGCGGGGTTGCCCCCCACAAGCTTCAGAACTTGAGACTTGAGCCGCATTAAACGAAGGACACAAAAGGATCGGGAAGCACTCGCATTTCGTACGGTTACGATAGCCGCGTCAAAACCCCCTAAGCCGTAACGGTAAGCCCTGAACTTTAGTTTCCTAAACCGTGCTTGGGTTCAACGCCTGCAGCAAGTCCCACTCCGCAGCACAGCATCATGAACCTGTGCATTTTTAAGTATTTGGGGTCAGGAACCAAGTCAAGAATTGGGTAGAATGGTTTCTGTGTGTCGTTTCAATTTCAGGTAGGATCTTGAAGCTTGGGGGGTGTGACCACCACACCCCCGCCCTCGGCCTTTTCCTGAGACCCCGCCCCCCCCCTCACCCCACTACTACTCCTCCTCATGCCGCTCTTGCTACTCCTCCTCCTACTACCACCACTACCTACGTACGTATTTAATTTTAAAGGGTCACAACTTACGACTTATGGCTGACTAGTAACCACTTTTTGATTTTAGCTCGAGGACAGGACATGATGTCTTGGTTGGGGGTTAGGGGCGGGTGGTAAGTCCCCCCCTGCGATTGCTGGTGCGTCCTTGTCAGGCGTATGCTTATTCTTCACAAATCAATTGGGTGGTGGCAACCCCTCTAAGGTTGCGGCAGCGGAGACCGTGTTGCGGACAAATATCGCCGAAATTTCGTGATAAATCATCATGCGAGGCTGAAGCATTGCGAGATGCTCCAACTCGGCATGGGATGCTTGCAATACTGCCATGGTCGAGCACATGGAGTCATTGTGTGGCAGCCGTCGTGTCCCACCCTACAACTCTTTTCTGCTTGAGCTTTGGGGTCCAGGAAAGGAGGGCCATCTGCCTTCGTTATCCATCGTTCATATGATTCATTTTACGAGCGACTGAAGCTGCCATGGGCCATACGTTCTTTGCTGAAAGGATTGCCGAGTCAACCGAGAGTTCGACTAAAGCACGAGGCGACTCCTCAAAGCATGAACACGGCCAGGCCACAGCAGCTGGACATTGAGCTCATCAGGCGTAACCCTGCGGCAGCCAGGTATTTCTAGAAGGGCCAGGGAAGGAAAAACATCTCTGCAGAAACATCGGGCATGATGCGCCACAACGCTGTTGCTAAGTCACCCAGGCGGACGACAAGAAGCCTTCAACAGGACTGCAGCTTCGGTCTGCGAAGTGCAAAGCTTGATTGAGTAAACCAGTGTCGGATGAAAGCATACCGCCTTTGCTGCCGAAACCCTGGCTGCGACGATCCGTGTTTTGAAGCGCATAAGAGGTGTCTCCTGAAGAGCCCGCACAACTTGAGGCTGGAGAAGAGAAAGCGCCCGAACCCGAACATAAACCCCCTGTAGTAGCATTCCGGCAGAGGTGCCAGAAGAGGGCGGCGAATGGTGTGGCAAGCCCCACGAGTGACAGGAGGTACACTGCCTAAGGGGTGCGGAGAGGAGCAACACGCCTGCCTTAGGGCTTTGGGATTGGGAACTTGACCCATCCATCTGCATGATACGTCACGGGAGACCCTGAAACCACGAAGAACCTTCAAATCAGCACCAGAGAGAACATTGACTATACATCTTGTCGGGGAAACTGAAGTGCTAGCCAGATGCTGTATCCCGCATGACCGGTCCAGGGGCGACTAGAGCCAAAACCCTACACTCGAATTCGCGTCGGCACAGGCACCCTCCGGTCTTGGCGTTGGCTGCTTTAGAGCACGGCTATAGAACTGCTAATTCTGTCGGAAGGCCACAGCGAGGATATGATCCCGGAGTTGGGTCTAGCAGTTCTTCTTGCTGCAGCCCGACCGTGGGAGAGCAGAGGAGCAAAGGTCTCCTGCAAGTTCACCTAACTCACATCGTTCAAAGTAGGAACTGGTGGGCCAGTGTCGAAAGCTACTGGGGATCTAGCACCAGCCCTCGGTAAGAAGAGCTTCGAATTGAACCCGAACGACTCTCTTTTGTCGTGGCGTTGGCACACCTACTGCAGGAATGCGGAAAATCGCCGCTACAGAAGCAGCTAAGACCCGCCGCTATGCTGCTAGGCTTTTTGTGATGATGCAGCGGCTTTCTCCCGGTCAAGTGTCCGCTCAGCCTCTCCAGCTCCCAAAGTCTTCGTGGCTGCTCTGCCACCTCGCTGGGGGCCCTGATGCCTGGGCCAGAAGTCTGAAGGCAAGCATCTCCACACTGCGGATCATTCCTCACGCTCTTCCTCCTTGACGTCTTCGTCCTTGAGCCTCGAGGCTTGCCGTGCTAATGAAGTTCTCTTAAGGTCGGACCGCATCTTTTAGCATATTTAAACTAGTTTGACTGGCAAGATATGAGCACACGCAAAGAAACTTAGAGTTGCGCACTAGTGAAACGCTGGCAGATGTCAAAGCTCCGCCGCTTTACGTAATAAAATAGTCCCGGCAAAAAACACTCCAAGCCCTTCTTGCACCGACCAACCCGGCAACAAAGTAACGGGCGCTGAAATCCCGCTCAAGGTATTTGTGGCTCTAGTTGCTAACCCCTCTGATCCTTCAAGTCAAAGCTCCAAAAGCCGCAAACCCAAGAAATCCCCCTGTGCAGATCCTATAACCCCCATAAGATTGAACAAACATCTCTGGACAACCTGAAACATCACCTATGTATGTGTAAGGCCTTACAGGAGCCGATAACCCAACCATCAACTACATCACCTGATCCTTCAAGTAGCCCAGGGGGTCGCCAGCGGCGCTTGTCCATCGAAACGATGTGCCAGTCGGAGGCCTCAATGCCAGTAACACAGTAGGGTTATGGATAGCTATGGTTTACGTTGGAGGGTTACGTTATGGTTTAGGGTTGAGGGTTGGGGTATAGGCGAAAAGGTTGAGGGTTTCCTTCCGATCGCTTACTCTCGAAGAGCAAGTGTGCTTAGGAATAAAGCTTGCATGGAGGAGCTCACCCTTCCAAAGCTATCCAGACTCTGAACGTGTTAGCAACTCGAAGCGAAAAACTCGTCCTGATCCACTTGCATACCTTTTGCGGACAAAAGTGTGTTGCTTACAAGCTTGAGGCTCGGAATGAGTTATAACAGTGACAAGGACTCTAAAAGGGGTCACTGTGCCTCATTGCCGTCTTCGTCAGGAAGATGGCGCTTGAAGGTCCACCTCTGCTGGCCGGAACGTCTTCTGGACTCGAGTACTCTGGTAGTAGTAGTCGTCGTCGTGGTAAGAGTTTTTCTTGGGCTTTAAGGTGTACAGAGTTGTAGCAAGTTGCAGGTTGACTGTTTAAGTGCGGCGGTTCGGGCACTGCATTTACAAGGAACTTCATGTTAGTTACAGCATCAAAGGCAACTTTCTCAACGAAGCTGGCCAGCCGCGAAGGCCAGGACGAGAAGCTGGGCTGCATAACTACGAAACTTATACGAAGAGGGCCAGAGCGTTTTGGGGATGCGTAGAATTTGAGTGCTGGGTCCATGTGCTACGGCTGCCAAGTCACTTGTGCAGCCTCCGCACCTGCAATCCAACTCTCGGTGAGATCGCTTCCGGACATGCTGGAGGACTCCGTGAAGCCCGAGCCCTCGACTCCAAATCCGACACATTTTGAACCGCAAGCATCAAACAGCTGATGTCTCAAGAAGGGACGTCAGGATGGTGAGGGTTTGGGTTTGCGCAGGGAAGCACAAAGGGAGACAAGCTTCAGCACGGTCGCAGTCGAAAAAAAATCAAAAACTTCATTGCCCGCGGTGGCCTCCCACCAAACAGTCGGATCCTGCCCAGGGTTCACCAGGATCGGAAAAAAGCAGCTTAGATTCAGGACATTACTAAACCTACCGTCTGCCATGAGCTTCCTGCTCGATTTTGAAACAAAATGGCATTTTGGCGGCCGGCCTTCTGCAAAGTGTACTTCCTTGGATCGCAGGACGCTTCCGAAACGATGCATCACCCGTGGACAAGCGGCTTCTTATCGTGATCATGCTCCAAACATTCCCAATAAGATCTTCGGCTTGCTGCCGACCTTGACATCCCGAAACATGAAATGCGAAAGGTCATGAGTCATAGACATATGATTCGTCGTTGTTCTGAAGACGACAAGCCGACCCTGAAGCCTCCTGCTGAAGCTGCCCCATGCAATTCAAACTGAACTCGAGGCAAAGGGGCTCGGTCACACGGAGCAATGGCGTCACCGACACAGCTTCACCACCAAGCTCCTCGGCCTCTTCACACTCGTCTTCCGTTGCAGCAATATGAATGGGTCACTACATTCAACCGTAGATACGGATCTACGATTACTCTAGCAGACGGCTCAGGTTATAAGACGCCAGCTGAAATCCTGTTGGGATCTTTTGGGGCAACTTCGTGCATTCTCTTCTCATGCTAGCCAAAAGCAGGGCTAAGCAGATATAAGCCGATCTAAGCAGATGCAAACGAACGTGAGAAATACCGGGCCGGCTGGGGCAGTGTGGGAAGCAGCCAGCTCAACCCAGCAGCTCAGATTCTCCAATTGCGGAGCATGAGACAAAAAGAAGAATGATGAAGCACGTTGAGTCGAACAGCGAAAAAAACGAAGCGGCTCACCTGCACCATTGCATGGAATATGCCAAGCTGGAACACTTCCCGCAGCT
Organism: Symbiodinium sp. clade A Y106; assembly: GCA_003297005.1. Lineage (NCBI taxonomy): Eukaryota > Dinophyceae > Suessiales > Symbiodiniaceae > Symbiodinium > Symbiodinium sp. clade A. Next base: position 14,695 of record BGNK01003914.1, read on the forward strand.
CGTAGTCCTCAGATTCATGCAGAAGCCGCTGCAGGTCCGGCAATGTAAACAAAGCATCGCTGTTCAGTAGAAGGCATGCAGTTCACAAAAGCAAAGACCATTGGCATAAACCCAACCTTGCAAAGCCCTTCAAGTTGCGCAACACACGGTGCAAAAATGAGTTGAGGTATTCCGACGTGATGCTAGGCCTTTCGACAGCTTGCCGTGGGACTGGCGCAACTCCTCTTTGGAGCTTTTGGTGTGCTTCCGCAGGGTGCGCACAGCATGCGACACCCTGCTTGACATGAGGTTTAGGAGCACGCTCCTGCTGTGTTGCACATGGAAGCAGCATGGCATTCTTCACAGGCGAACATGCAAAGGAAAGCCTCCACGAGGCCGTCCGCCATCACGCGGCGCAAAGAAACAAAGTCCCCTTGATCCAGGAGGCCTAGGACGTCAAAGCATGCTTGCTGCTTTCTGACAGTCCTTGCTGCTACTTTGACTGGACTTCACCGAATGCCGCCTATAATTCTCTTTGCGCGACGGGAGCCACATAAACCAAGAGCTACCACCACTACTGCTGCTGCTCGCGTTCACTTCTGAAGCAGTCGCAGGAGGAGGCTCAGGAGGGGTAGCAGGAACAGCATGACGAGTAGCGGTAGCTGCGGCAGTAGCAGTAGTAGCAGCCGTGGTGGTGGTGGTGTTGTTGGTGGTGGTGGTGGTCGTCGTAGCAGTAGCAGCAGCAGCAGCAGTAGCAGTAGTAATTAGTAGCAGTAGCAGTAGCAGTAGCTGTAGTAGCAGTAGCAGTAGCAGTAGCAGTAGTAGTAGTAGTCGTAGTAGTAGTAGTAGTAGTAATGGTAGAAGCAGAAGTAGAAGTTGAAGTAGACGTAGAGTAGTAGTGGTCCGCAACCGCATACCAACTGCAATTGCTTTAAATCTCTTAAGAGCTCATCCATGTCAACTCGGCATTTACAGTACTTTCGTAAAGCCCCTGGTTGCCTCAGCATCCATCTTGCAAACTTGAGCTTCGGACTTCGGAAGGGTTCGGAGGGAGGGGCTGGGGTTTGGGGGTGGGGCTGGAGGGGATGGGCATGTAATGACGACACTGTAGCACATTCATGTTGCTCGGTACTTCCTACGATACTTTCGTAATTTCTTGCCACTTCTTGTGTCAAAAATCCACTTGTCGACTTTGCAAATTCGAGCTTCCAGAACCGTGCTTTGACAAGCATATTTGGTGTAGCTAGTAGTAGTCTTCGTCGTCCTCGTCGTAGTCGTAGTTAGTAGTGGTAGTGCAGCAGCAGCAGCAGTGGCTGTCACCGTCACCGTCGTCGTCCTTGTGGTTGTGGATGTGGTTGTTGTTGCTGTTGCTGCTGTCGCTGTTGTTGGAGTGGTTGTTGTTGTTGTTGCTGCTGTTCCCACCACTCCCACGAGGACGAGGAAGCGACTTCTACTACAACTCGTACGACAGACTGCGACAAGAGCTGCCGCCGCTGAGACTTTTGCTGGGGTTCTGAAAGATGTGTCCAGACTCATGTAAGTTAAACCGCTATGAAACTGACACGGATGCCAGATGTAAAAGGCGGCACCTGCCAGCACTGCCACAGCTAATCGTTGTGCCGTCGTCGGCTGCCAGTCGTTGACTTCGAGTCTACTGCCGGCATTTCTTCAGCGCCACTTTCTAAAGGCCCATGCTTTCAGCTGCTTGTACTGTGATTTGGAAAAAACCTTAGGCAAAAATACCCCAGCTGTCTTCATTGTGTCGAGCAGCAGTTGACTTGCTTGTAGGCCTCGGAAGCCCCTGCACGAAAGTCACGCGCACACCTTGGATGTACAAGCACGCATTCGGTCTTTAAATCCGCACGGCACCACGCAGATACAACTGCACTGCATTTCTAGAAGTTTCGGCCTGTCTAGAAAACCAGAGATCCCAAACCTTAGAAGCCTCAGGCAATTTGCAGGCGAGGCTCCAAGTGCCTGGATACACGACCTTCGTGGATTCATGGAACTTCTGTTGCTTATGACTGGCCGGGAAACCCATCAAAAAAAACTTTTTTCAATCAAAATAAACTTTCCGCAAAAATCAAAAAACTTTTTAGCCAATCAAAACCCAATCAAAAAAAACTTTCTCTACCAGTTTACAGGCAAGCCTAGGAGCATCCGGAGACTTCGTCCCCATCAAAAAAAAACTTTCAGTAGTAGTCGTAGTCGTAGTTGTCGTCGTAGTAGTAGCAGTAGTAGTCGTCGTCGTAGTAGTAGTAGTAGTACTAGTAGTAATAGTAGTAATAGTAGTAGTAGTAGTAAGAATAATAATAGTAGTGGTAGTAGTAGTAGTAGTAGTGGTGGTAGTAGTAGTAGTAGTAGAGGTAGTGATAAAAGTAGAATTAGTCAAAGTAGTAGTAACAGTGGTAGTAGTCGTCGTCGTTGTCGGAGGTAGTAGTAGTAGTAGTAGTAGTAGTCCTAGTACTAGTACTAGTACTAGTAGTAGTAGTAGGAGCAGGAGTAGGAGTACTAGTAGTAGCACTGGCTGTACTGGCTCTAGTAATGGCGGTAGTAAGAGTAGTAGTCGTAGTAGTAGTCGTCGTCGTAGTAGTAGTAGCAGCACTAGCTNCTGGCTGTACTGGCTCTAGTAATGGCGGTAGTAAGAGTAGTAGTCGTAGTAGTAGTCGTCGTCGTAGTAGTAGTAGCAGCACTAGCTGTACTGGCTTTAGTCATGGCAGCAGTAATAGTGTAGTAGTAGTAGTAGTAGTAGTAGTGGTAGTGGTACTGGTAGCAGTACGGTTGATAATATAAATCCTGCATTACCCAGAATAAGGAATATACCATAATTCCCATAGTTTAGGGTCCTTAAGTTAATGCAGGATTTATATNACGGTTGATAATATAAATCCTGCATTACCCAGAATAAGGAATATACCATAATTCCCATAGTTTAGGGTCCTTAAGTTAATGCAGGATTTATATCATCAACAGTAGTAGTAGTAGTAGTACTAGCAGTAGTAGTACTAGCAGTAGTAGTACTAGTAGTAGTAGTAGTAGTAGTAGTCGCGGTGGTGGTGGTGGTGGTGGTGCTGGTGCTGGTGCTGTTGGTGGTGGTGGTGGTCGTGGTGGTGGTGGCGGTGGCCTTCCTTCCTTTCCTTCCTTTCCTTGCTTCCTTCCTTCCTTCCTTCTTTCCTTCCTTCCTTTTTTTCTTCCTTCCTTCCTTTTTTCCTTCCTTCCTTCCTTCCTTCCTTCCTGCCTGCCTGCCTGCCTGCCTTCCTTCCTTCCTTCCTCTCTCTCCGCCTTCCTTCTTTCCTTTCTGCCTGCCTGCCTTCCTTTATTGCCTTCTCTTCTAATGAAAAGGGAAAAGTTTTTTTTGATTGTAAAAAAGTTTTTTTTGATTGGAAAAAGTTTTTTTGATTGGAAAAAAGTTTTTTTGATTGGCATTCCTTAAACGATGGTCCCGTTCCTCCGTCAAGACATTGCTGGCATGGATGGGTAATGGTTGTAACAAGAACCAGCGCGCGACGTAGCGGGAACCAAATTTCAGGAACCGACGAAGTTTTACATGCCCTTGTAAGAAACCCTCAGAAACCTGTTATAAGCGCTTTGTAAGCCTTGAAACCCCTTCAGAAAACCTCATAAACGTTTCAATAGGGAGACCAGGATCTTGTCAAAGGACCAGGTCGAGTCCGGCTTCGCAAAGCTGAGCTGAGCGAAAACACAAGGCAACTCAACATCCCTTTGATCCGCGTGAAGCTGTACTTTTCCTTTATTCGTACACTCCCCCCAGAACCCCCTCTCCCCTACACCCCAAACCGTACACCCTATGCCCTAAACCCTAAACCACCCTGAACCCTAAACCCTTAACCTTTATAAACCCACGGGTTCCATGAGGATTTCCCTAGGAATCTTAATAAGACCATGGTTTCTTATGGCTTTGCTGCCAAACTATGGCTAAGCAATATTCTGAACCCTCAACCCTAAACCCTCAAGTGCGTAATAAGAGGCGAGTGCGAGGCACGTGCTAGAGAGGCAGTTCCTGTTACAAGCCCTCCTCTTGCTGTTACAGGCCTCCCTCCAGTTCCTGTTACAGCGGGCCTGGTTCTGAAACAGTTTCGAGCCGGTTCCTGAAATAAAGTTTCCTGCTAGAACCCCCTGGTTCAGGTTACAGCGTTTACTCGGCATGGATTGCGACTTCCTAACTGAAACTGCGAAGTTCAGGCAGGAAGCTGGCAGCTCTGCCCCATTGGACAGCTCGCACAGGCCTTCGGAGTCCACGGACAGAACCTCGGCTGCAAGAGCCAAGAAGGACTCAAAGTGCCAGATGGCGGAGGACACACGGCGCGCCACTAAGGCGACTTTGGACAGCTCATCCTTGGATCCTATCAGATCGGGTCAAGGTGAGATGAGCTACAACAACGAACTTGCAGATCGCATACCAGCTTCAACACGAAGTGTGAAAAATGGAACATACCGGCGAATGCGCAGGCAGAGCCCTCCAGGATAGGCAAAAGGTCAATGGCAGTTCAAGCTGAGCAGCTGTGGCTAATGCGAGGGCAGACTTTCCCTCCTGGCACCCAATGAGACACACCGAATGCCCAATGCCGTCTTCTCAGTCGCAACAGCAGGCTCTGCTTTGCAGATTCTCATGCTGGCGCTCTATAATTCACAGGGCGGCGCAGACAAGATGTTGCAAAAACCAGAGAAGAATCGCCTGCCAGGATCCTGCCTTCTGCAACTTAACGGCCCGACATCTCAATGGCTGGCTTTTCAGTCCTTGTCGGGATCCTGTCGCCTCATATTCGTGCAAGGCGCATCAGCTCACTTCTCAAACTTACAGGATCCTAAACACCAAAGACATGTTGCTTTCTACGGTAGACTCTAGGGCCCTAGGGCCGTTCTCCAAGGTTGGCTTGCCACTCAAGCACGTTCCCCGCGGGCGTATCTACCAAACTTCAATGCATGCACCCGCCTTAGCTCACTGTGTGAAGCCACGGCCTGGAATGCTGAGACTGTGCTCAGCATTCCCATTAAGAACCCCCTGCAGCTACTGCGGCAGCATTGTAACAGATACTGCCCGACGTGGCAGCAGAGCATCGGGTAACACCTTCTGAGCTTGACACTCGATCTCTTTGCATCTAGTACAACGGATCGAATCGGATCCATTGAATTGAAGCACCCTCTTCCCTCACCTATCCCGCTCCTCCCTGCCAAGGCGCCTCAGCAGCACCTGCTCACCGCGGCCCACCGGCCGCGCTGCGAAGCGCGCCAGGGCGGTGCCGTAGAACTCCGAGGCGGCCTAGCAAGGCGACGATGCGGCTACGGCGGCTACGGCGGCTACGATTACTGTTCAGGCTTGTGGGTGTCAAAGATCCTTGCTCAGGAAGCTGAACCGAAGAACGCACAGCTGATGGGCTGCTGCCGGGCTCATCGTCCTACCCTTCCAAAACAACAGGCCGCCTCACGCGCAAATACCCGAAACCCTCGCCCTTTGAGCCTCGTAGTCCTTGAGCTTGAAGAGCCTAAGCTGATCTCTTGCTGTGCCAGTTTGGGGCAGGAGAGACATGCCATCCATCTCGGAGGGGGCATCTTAATGTTTCGAGGACGGCTTGGGATTGGGTAGACTCTGGCAGAGGCTGCAAAGGACAAGCGGTAGAATCAACCGCTGGTGATGGCACGACTCGCTCCATGTCCGCTGAGCGACTGGTTGCCCCGCTCTTTGTCTGCTGTAGCAGATTTGAAGAGGCTGTCCTGGCACCAGACAGAGGTGTTGTAATATCTTGCTCATTCGCCTCGTGCCGTGTAGCCAGTTCGGAGAGGAGCGAAAGAGCCCCAAAAGCGGAAGCACAGTCACCCTGACGAAGCCATTCGGTGATCTGGCTTCCTCGTTTACCGAGGTGGGGGAGGAGTCAAGATTCTGCTTCAATTGAATATTCAACATTGCCGTTCACGAACACAGGCCCTGTGCAAATGGCTCTCGACTGGCTGGGGTTTATCCAAGCGGTGCGGGCATAGTAGACACCTCGGTGTGAAGTCCGGCCTATAGGTTACAACTTCGGTTGGCACGCTCGCCTCAGAGGGCACGGTGGTCAGCTCAAAATCCTGGGATGCGAAGCGAGCACACGGTGGCTTGTCGAGTTTGGTGAGTCGCGAGGCCGTTTCGGTTCCTGCTTCGAACAGTCTGGTGATGGCCATTGCAAGGTCGGCTATGGTGGGTGGACCGTTACACGCTATGTATGTTGCCGCAAGGGCAAAGATGCTATCCGATCAAACAAAGCTGTGATGAGACCTAACTGCTGCAAGCGATCGTGTTGACTGCAGCAACAAAGAAGAAATTATGAAGCATCGTCTTAAGTCTTAAGACTGCAGCCAACACACTCATCACCGGCTTGCACGGGAAGCTTCGCTAACAAGGAAGGCGTAGCAACAAGGGGCTTGTCCTTTCTCTCAAGCACAAAGCAAACACGCGGGCGCACACACACGGACAGAAACATTCCGAAAGCTCTGGACCTGCACCACGAACCTCATCACCATCTGAACCCAAACCCTGCCACCTGGAGGGCTTGAACGTACTTTGCGGGCACGCCCTCCTCTTCATCCTCCTGATGCCGTCCGATCGTGGGCAAGCTGCGGGCTGAGTTTTTGAAGGTCGCACGTTGCGTCCCCTGCTGTTGGTTATTCTGGTTGTAAGTAAGACTACCCCGCGCTTCAGGCTACCCAGGATGCGTCTGTCTTGCCGGTCCGGGCTATGTGGTTCGGCAAGATGGCGAAGCAAGACTTGTAAGGAGGCTTCATTCGAGAACGGCAAGGCTCACAACACAAAAAGCACATCGCGGAATGCAAATTACAGGTCTGCAGCTGAAATCGGTACTGCGGTTCAGTGCCGTGGATCGGTCTCAGTCTCATTTCTGATTTCTGTTGTTTTTACAATGAAATTTAGGTGATGGTCCTTGCAGTACTACTACTCGTACCAGTAGTACGAGTAGCTGCAGCAACAGCAACTGTAGCAGTGGCCGAAGCAAACGGAGCAGCAGGGCAGCAGTAGCAATAGGAGGAGGAGTAGTAGTGGTAGTTGCAGTAGCAGTAGCTACGTAGCAGTAGCAGGAGCAGTAGCAGGAGCAGCAGTAGTAGTAGTAGCAGAAGCAGCAGCAGCAGGAGTAGTAGCAGTGCTGGCATCATCATTGTCTTTACTGCTGATGATCTGCACGAACCGTTTGCCCAGACTGAATAATTCCTCCAGTCCTGCTTGCCAGATGCGGCCGGCTGCGGGTACAGCACATCCACAGTCTTCGCATCCTGATGCGCGAACATCTGCTGTGTAGTTGAACTGGACACGTTTCTCCTTCAAGCCTCATCCACGAAGGAGATCATGGCCCTCCTGGCACGCTCACCGCGCACCACCCGGACTCGCCGTCCGCATGAGAGGAGGTTGGCGCTCCCGTCTGCCTCTGAGTGCAACGTGCGGAGCTTTGGCAAGCCTTTACTTCCCGACATGCAAGCGAAAGCCAGAAAGAGAAAGCTCCAAAGAGGCAGAAATGCATTCGGCCCACAAAGGATTGGGCTCTTTCCGGCAGTGCACCTTCCCCTCGCTGGTCTCCAGCCGCTCGCGGGCAGCCTGACTTGCCGAGGCATCTGCTAACACCGCCATTCTCGTAGTTGTGCCTGATCTCCTCGTGCTTGCTGGTGCTGGTGTTACCACAGCTACGAACCATTGCTGCTCCAACTACTGGTAGTCCTTTACTGCTAATGCTACTACTGCCACTACGACAGCGACTACTGGGACTACTACCGCTGCTAACTTGAAGTCGCTATGACTCCAGTCCTTGGAACCCGCCTCTCGGGCGACAGCCGCTGCACCAAGCGCGGGCAGCTCTCCCGAGGCGTCCGCCTGAAAGCGTGAATATGCTGATGTTGAGGCATCAATCGCTGCGACCCCAAGATGTTTCTGAAGAATTCAATGTGGAACTCTTGGAAAGATGCAGCTTGCACTGCACTCGACTGGACTGCAAGCCGCGGCCGATGTCGACCCCAACTGCACACAAGCCGATGGCCTCGCCAGCGTTCAGGGCCTGGATTAGGTCCTCGCTGCAAGCACACGACCTCTGAAAAGCATCCGTCTTGGCACAGCGGGCTGCGGGGGTTGTTCCCCGTCCTGGCACTTTTCGCAGGTGTCGGCCCGTCCGGGATCATCTGCATCTGCTCCCTCCAGGGCAGCCATGTCCTGCAAAAGCCTGGCAAACAAATCAGGGACATGAAGCCCCCGGGGAGCACCGCCTACCGGAAACGTTATTAACTCCTGGCAAATGCATCCCGTCAAAGCTTCGACGGCTCTGAACTCCCGAAATCGTCATCGGTCGGATGCATGAGACCTGCCAAACACCCTTGAACTCATACAACCTCATTCCTGAATCCGTCGTGCAACCCGGGCCCGTGCCCGAGTCCCACCTGCAAAGGTTCAGAGCCAGGTGCTCTTCAGATGGCTGTTGGGCACCCTGGCGTCATGCCGCTTTACGCACTCTCCTTCCCATCGATATAGTCGGACTATGGCCTGGCTGAGAACAGCGTGCTTCCCGAGCTCCTGCGCTGCTGCGTTACCAGCGGGACATTGGGATTGGGCTGCAGGGCCGAACGGCACTTCCAAGATGTTTTGCCTACTAATACCATTTCCGGCACAGTGCCCGATGGGCATGCGCTTGACAAGCTCTCTCCCCTGGCACAAGCCGGCACGCAGTTTGGGCAATTGATCAGCCCCCACGGGCACAATCTCCTTCACGAAGCTGTGCTTGAAGTTCAGCTCCAGCACTGTCCCCTGTGGCCGACTGTCTTCCATACGCTCTAGCGCCACCTCTGGAGAGATACCTAAGCAGCCCTGCAGCTAGAAAGACTTTTTGAATCCTGCTTTCCGGCCCTTATACACACATTTATGGGTATCGTATACCTATACCTATACATATACGAGTACATAAACATATACCTACACCTACACCTACACCTACACCTATACATATACATATACATATACATACACATACGCATGTACATATACATATACTTATACTTATACTTAGACATAGACATAGACATGGACATACATGCGTATGTATATATGTATGTATGTATAGATGCCGGCTGCCAGGGCCGGGAAAGCGCAGTCTTGACACGAGAGAACACGATGAAAGTGCTCTGGAGGCAGAACGGTCGCCTGCTCGGTCAGCTGCGCGCAGCACTCGGGGTTCAGGGACGTCAGCGCGACAGAACGAGGACCCCTGAACAGCGTCTCTTGTAAGAACAGAGGCAACACTGGCGCCGAGTGTTGGTTGACAGTTCGACGTGTGCCATGCTGTAGTGAGGTTCGCACAATAAACGGGTAGGGTCGTGGAGTAGTTCAAAGTGTTTTTTGCAAGGGCTTGAAGGCTGAAAAGGGTTCCGCAAGCTGCACGAAGACCAGGGCCCTCAAGCACCCAGGTTCCCCGGCCCCTGCGTGAGGAGCTCCTGAAGCCGCTTCCGAAGCGGCTCCAGTTCAGCCTCAACACGATTTCTTGTCGTAAAAGAGTTATAGATGAAGAAGGGTTCGGTTCATGGAGCTCTGACAGGCTTCGGTTCTTGTGGGCTTGGCTCAGAGGCTCTGCGAGTTGCACCGTAGCTTGTGATCTGGGTTTCCCGCCTCCTTGAGGCTTCAAGAACATAAATTTCAACTGTCAGTGCCGATGAGAAAACTCTAGATTGGCACGTGCTTGTATTGCGGTGAACAGGCGTACGGAGCCCTGTGTTGGGTCTCGCTTACCAAAGTATGTGCAACCTTTCAGCCCCTGGCCCTGGCCTTGAGCTCCGCCTCCGAGCGATGGTCAAGGAGCCGCGCAGCGTCCATGCTCATGCCTTGAATGCGGCCCAAGACTTTCGAAGCCGAAGCCGAGGCTTTGGCGGCTTTGGATCTTGGATACTTTAGGACTTTAGGGTTCCCGCGACTTTCAAGGATTCTGCTGCTTTCCGGCTTCGGGACGGTTTGGTGCAGGATGCAAAGCTTGCCTTTTGCAGGAAGCTCGCTGGTTGAACTTCAATGGCTGCGCGGCGTCTTCTTGCGGAATCCAAGTTGCAGCTGAGCACCTCGTAACCACGGTATTCCTGCAAGCGCAGCGGAGCCATGCACAGTATTTTCTCCGGCTGAACCCTATAGCAAAGCGGCATGAACCCAGAGCTGGACGGTGCGCGGGCACGCTGATGCTGATACGAAAGGGGCTGAAGCGTCTCAATATGCATTGACCTGCAGTGTCCTTGAGGAACTGGACCGCATACTCGTCGACGGGGTCCGTCATGTAAATCACTTCGTAGCCATCGCGCTTCAGGCCCTGCCGCCGCGGAAGTGCCACGCTGTCCCGACATCCGAAGCAGCTCCCCGCCTCGATGTAGGGCGAGCGCGCGGCATCCCGCTTTGTTCTGCCAGTGATGTAAAGGATGTGTCGCTGGCCTGAGGGTGAAGCAGACAAGCACGCTGCAGATTCGGTGAGCAGTGGAGCCGTCCTGGCTTCATCCGGGCGATGTATTCATCAAAGCCCACCATCTCCTGCCAGATGAAACGGACCGTGTCCCTTCATGCCTTCTCGGGTTACTGCGAGGGTTGAAAAACGGACCTGTATCTCCTAAACCAGCATGGGTTCAGTCCTCTCCAGACTTTGAAGAGTGATATCTCAGAAGGGGCACAATCTGCTCCCTGTTGGCATGGTCCTGCACTTCAGGTTTGCGCTTCCCTGGTCTCGAACCGAAACTGCGTCCAATGTCACGTCCTCATAGACCCCGAGCTTGAGGCACTGTGAGAAAGCTTCGTGGAACGCCTTAAAGCGAGCTTTGTCCTCGGCCGCACAGAGATCCGTCTGAAGCTGAAAGGCTCAAATTGTGGGCATTGTGGGGAGTGCACCAAGTCAGACCCTGACACGTTCCGGCTGATTGGCCTTTTGGCAGGATGCCGGCCGAGGGACGGCAGAGAGCTCCTCGAACATGCTGAAGATATTCTTCTGCAAGCCGGTCTTGATGTGCTTCCTGGGGACGACAGCCGTTTTAGCGTAGTTGCTTCAGCGCTTTGGGTGAGATTCGGTCAGAAAGCTGAGCAGAGGAAGACCACTGAAGCTGAAGTCCGATCCAGAAGGGGCCCTTGCATTTAACGCCGCTGCACATGTCGCGAAACCCTAACAACTTCAGCCAAGGCTCAGAATGGCATTCTGTTGCAGCATCTCCTCGGCAAGCAAACAACTAGCTGTTCGATGCTGACACGCCCGTTGGATCGCCAAGCAGACCCGCTGCTGGAAGAGAGTTCAAGAGCATGGTCGTTTTTCAATGCTTTGCACATTCACTGGGCTGCGTCTGATAGCAGGGCGATCACCTAGTCCTACGGACTGAAGTCTTGGGCTACTGATCCGCAAGAAAATGTAGGAAGAAGCGAAGAACTACCGATGGTGACTGCAATGCAGTATCAGATCGTTGTAGCGAGCATGGACTACTTACATCGCTACACGTTCATTATCGATTCCGGCAGCAGCAGCGGCGGCAGCAGCAGCAGCAACAGCAACAGCAGCAGCAACAGCAGCAGCAGCAACAGCAGCAACAACAGCAACGACAGCAACGACAGCAACAACTGCAACAATCGCAACAACCGCAAGCGCAAGTGCAAGCACAAGCACAACAACACAAACCATTGCACGAAGCGACACTGCTCGACAACCAGAGTCACACAATCAGAATCATCACCGTTCAGCATCAACGGTTGCATCTTCGGTTCCATAAGTCTTCATTTCCATCTGGATTATCCTACTCATAGCAAAATGTATTTAACCACAAAAACGTCAGAAATTGCATCACAGCTAAGATGCTCTGCTGATGTTCAGGGGCATGTCATCGCTGTCAACGATGCCCTTCACAAAACCCATCCACTCGGGGATGAGGTCGTTGAACTCTTTGATGAACACCCTGCATTCACAGCTGGCATCGTGCTGACTCCGTCAAACCTGTTCGTCTTACTGGATGACGGGAGCAAATCCAGAAGCCAAGTGAAGTGCCCAGCAGGCCTGCGCACGTACAGCCGGATGCTAAACCGCTGTGACATCTTGCCCATGTCGAACATGTCCTGGCACCATGCAGGCAAGAGACTCAAAAGGAGTGTCACAGTGTCACTGGAGCTAGATGCGTGGATGGGCTGCTGTAGCAGCTTCCGACACCTGCGTTGCTTTAAAACCATTCTGAGACACCACTGCACTGGCTTCAAAAACTGTACGGAAGCAGGTTCACAAAGTCGGTGGATCTCCTTCGGCGCTGTGGTCGGACAGTACAGAAGGGCTTTAAAATCCACCTCTGCGGCAATCAGTGATGTTCTGCGCAGTGAAATTCGAAAACCATTCACGCATCTGCATGACTGGAGCGACAGCATGCAGAAGGCCTGGCCGCTCTGCATGACATGCTTTACGGCAAGATGATCCTGCATGAAGCTCATGGGCGGCTGGGGTGATCTCTGGTTTGGTTGTTCTGTCTCCGGGTTGAGGCAGCATATACCACTGCTGACCTGATGTGAGAAACAAACATATTTAGCAGCTTCTTGATTCAGGGTCGAGGAAATGACTTTTTCCGCCTTTTTCCATCAGTCCACCCAGGATCTCCCACTTGAACCGAGCCTGTAGGTCAGTCCTGCACGAACCTATACCGTTTGCACCCGGTCTCTTCGCAGCAACAGTTGGCTTGAGGCTACAAAACACGTGGAACAAACCCGACATGTCGCCTTCGGGCATCGCGGAAGAATCTTCCGCCATAAACTGAGGGAACAACAAAGTATGGCAAGTGTCGAACGTAAATATAAGTGAGGCTCCTACATTCCTACATTTCTATCGTACTGAACCTTACAGTGATCGCGAGCTGTCCTCCCAGTCGCCAGAGAGGAATTTGTACAGCTCGGCATACTCCTGCATAGAATACCACGCGAACGCAACTGGCCCCTTCTCGAAGGAAACGCAGTGGCATACATTATCTCCAGAGGCACTGTTTTCAGAATCGTGTCGTGGGGCACATCACCGTCTCCTCGTGCGAGACTTCCGATGCTGGCCGAAGCCACAAGGGCTTGTTCTTGTTGATAAGCTCCTGGAACGCAGCTTTCAAACCTCTATGCATGTTGGTGTGAGAATTTTCAGATTCAGGTCTGCATCTGTACGAGTACGAACGGATGTCTGCCAAACACGACTTGAGTACGACGGCACAGACGGCACAAATCCCGCTCCACGCATTTCCATGCAGCTCATGCACCGAAGAAGCAACTGAGGGCGCAACCCATGAGTAGCTCACCGTAACCTGCCGGTCAACGGCAGGAGTATAGTATGTCGTGAGCATCATGGCAAATTCGCTCAAACCCATATCATTACAACTTATGAGCCACAGCTTCAGCCTGGCAGCCTCATATGCTGACCTGCACATAATACATCGACATGGCTCCATCGCTCTGCGCTCCAAAGACATTCAGGCTCTGAGACAACGGACCGAGCCATGAATCATGAGCGCATGGATGCGCAGGCTCGGGCGGGCTTGGGCCTTGCGTCGCTTCTCCGGGGCTTCCTCACCCTCCTCCTCTACTACGATGTCCTCCTCCTGCAAAGGGAAGCTGGTGGCATTACCTTATGCATTGTTGGTGAAACTTACACACACGCGCACACACTGTCTCGCCGTTCCCGCTTCATCCCTTGAAGCAGACCTGGCGATGCTCCATGCGCAAGTCGATGGGGAAGCCTACGAAGGCGGAGTGCTTCATGATGAGCTCCTTGACAAAGGGGCAAAGCTTTGGCGTCGAGACTTGCATCTTCTTAATTCTCTTGCACTAGAACGGGAAACTCGGAACTGCGGGCTACAACCGTCAGTGTTCGCCAGATCCTCTTGCCTTGGGAAATCTTGGATATCGTGGGAGGTAGCTTGGGTAAAGCAGCACCGTCCTTGAGCCGGTCGGACTCGAGGAATTCGGCCTGACGCCCACAAGCCAGAATTGCCAGCATCACCTTCCTCCTCGCAATCCCGGAGATCACCTTTCCCCAGCCCATCGCCTTTCTTCGTGGAGCCTACAAAGACCCGACATAGGTGGTGCTAGACTATGACAAAGAGTCTTGGGAACGTCTCAGCATCTCTGGATTTGAAAGGCGGTGGGAGAAGGAATGCTGGCCTGATCCTCTTTCAAGTAGCAGATCACCTGGCAGCAGGGCTCGCATGGGCAAGTAGTCGCGAGCGCATTCGGAAAGGGGCTCCGCTGTTGATCCAAAATATTCCATGTTTTGTTGCAGGCTTCAGCTTGCGCCTTGATATGTCTGCAGTTACGCAACCGCCTTCTGGAACCAAAGCCCTGTAGAAGCATCAAGAGGCCCTGGCTTTCGTGCCGCGCTTCAGCACGCCGTGCTCGAACTTGGTATCCTCGAACCGAAGGCCACAAGCCACAGGAGAGGCACTGTTTTTCTGAATGATGCTTCAGCTCCATGCAGCAGCGTGGAAGAACATCTCCTCTCTCGGTTGCAGCAGGTGTCCTTCCAGATCAGGAAGGTGCCTTCCAGACCAAGTTCAGGCTTACGGCGACGTAGCACTTCACGGGACAAATCGCCTACTCAGAGCTCAAAACTCATCGTGACACAGCCGAGCCCAACCTCCGGCAGTTGACTCCCAGACATACTGCTCATCGTCGTTGCTCTTGGAGACAACCCGCACTTTCTCCGAAACCAGGTAGGAGCCTCTACGAAAACAGAACAAGAGGGCAACAGCTTGATATGTGCAGCTTCACAAGAGGCAAACCCTCAGGCCCTGAAGGGCATGCCAAGTAATTGGTTCAGTGGGTTTAGAAGCGTCGAAAGGGATCCACTTACGACCCCATCCCAACTTGGAACCGGATCCCCCACAAATGCACTGAGTCGGGAACTGTAGAAGCCCACACCGAACTGGCCTCAGGCATGGCAGCCACAAAGGAGAGCTTGGCCGCAACATCCTGAGCCTTTGGCCAATCATAGACATGTCAGCACCGGAGGACACGGCCTGGCCGGCCAGCTCAGCCCGGCAGATAGGAAGGATAAGGAAGGCATGCAGTGATTCGGCTGAGTGTGAAAAAAATGCCTCAAGCTAGGCTTGCTGCTTTTAAGGCGGTGCGAAACCTTGCACATTTCGAGGCCCCAATCGCAGTTGCTGTAAGTAAGGGTTCTTCAGTTGTTCGGTGGGGTACTTTTGTTAAGCTCGTTTCCGCTTCTTCTGCGACCAACTGGCGGTACCGGGATTCGACTAATGTAGCTGCTCCCCAAACATGCGCCGCACTTGCACATGCACAAGTTCTGCTGCCTACTACTACAGACTCCAGCATTGTCTTTCCGCCCTACCGGTGCCTCCATGAAGGCCTTGGTTCCGGACTTGGCGATAGTGCCAAGATGCAGGATCATCTCCTCCATCTTTTTTGAAGATGATCGGCAGCGATTCGTGAAAAAAAGGCCCCAGCCTCCCGCGTCATGCCAATACCCGTATCCTCAACGGTCACCGTCCCGGCCTGAATGGCCGCCAAATGCATCGCCGGTCGTCTTCGACATGCCATCCCAGACTCTCAGTCACGTCTTGACTGTTCAACCATTTCTGTAGCATGGCTGGCATCAAAGAAGCGGCACTGAGCCCGCCCAAGACCTTCCGGGGATCCGGCATCCTTGTCGGGTGTCACCTGCTTTTCTGTGTGCTCTTCCGTGTCTGTTTTCACCGTTTCTCAAGTCATGCAGCGTGGGACGCGGCTGACGGCAAACCAAGATTGCACACATGCGAATGCGTCTTGGGCCAATATGCTGGCTGCCTACTAACCGCCATCATGTAAGATGGTCGCAAGAGAAAACACAGCCCGGTTCGAGTTGAGCCGGGGTTTCGGCTACGGACCTTGATGTACAGGTTCGGCTCCGCATCCAGCTTGGACGGGTCCTTCGAGGCCTGCGTGAAAACCGTTTTGCAAAGCTTGCAGGGCTGTTAGCTTCAGAAGCTGTGGCACGTGGGGATGAGGCGGCGTGAGTTTCATCAGTGGCGCGTTGCTTCATTCATTGTAACCAGAAAGAAACACATCATATCACATCATACAACGTCTGCAGCTTACGTGCAACCCACCAGAGCCCGCCTGAAACTGGATTTTGTCCAGGGCATCAGAGGCGTTCGAGATCCTGAGCTCGCGAACATGAGTTTCGGACAGGAACCAACCAAAACAGGCTGAAGCAGAGCATGTCGAGAATGCAAGCGAACCCCCTGTTGACAGGCTCCTTGTGCAAAATGGTGTGCTTCACGAATTCAGCAGCCCACGACTTGACGATGACGCTTCATGAATCAGCGAAACCGCATTCCCCAACAGATACTGTTTGCAAAAGACATCGAGATGACCTCACACGAGCGGCCGAGCGTCAGCTCTCGGAGAAAGATCTCTTTGTTCGTGTAGAAGGCATTAATGATGAGGGACATCAACTGGCTGATGTCCTCAGTGCCATCGAGATGTCCAAAGGTTGAAGCAGACGCCCCCGAAATGAGTGCTTCTGTCACTACGTGAGGGCAGCCAACATGCTGTCAGGTGAACTGCCGAGGTTGTGGCAGCATTGAAAGCCTCGGATCAACGGTCCAGGGTCTGAAGGGCTCTGGGGGCGCTGACCAGGAGGAGCAACGACAACAAGGCGGCTCGAAGGCATTTCAACCGCCTGACCTTGCTAGGGTCCGGGGAGTTTTCGACAGAAGCCAAGACCTTCTTGCCGCCAAAGGAGCATAAGTCTCCAGCTCTGCCGGCGCCATGGCTTGCAGAGCTACAGAGCTACGTGCTGACACTTTCTTGTTCCTGCACCCCAAAGCGAACATCTGCGACCAACAGCCACGATGCGGTGTGCCGGTGAATTCTGCTGTGGGGCTGAGATGGCTAGTGAGGCTAGTGGTGCGGAAGGGCACTCGACGTAGCCTACATCTGCTTGAAGCCTCTTGCTTTTGCGAAATCAGAGTGAGGCAGCTTTGAGATGTAATCAGTTTTTCTGCGACCAATACCAATAGCATGAGCTGCCGCCAATGCCCAGACTGCTCCCCCATGCATTGATGCATTTCATCGATGCCTCTGCCGTGCAGAGCCTTTCCTGTTCTGCTTCGGCTCACTCCGATTTCGCATCTTTTTGACGAGACTCCAGCCAGTCGCCACCTGGCCCATTGAACCGCCAGGATGCTTTCAGCCGAAAGTGATAAGCATCAAACTCTGCAAAACCTTGAGCCCTCAAACTAAGACTTCCGTGGCAGCTGCCTGGAAAAGCCTTCGAGCAATCTGCTTTGTCGCCCATAGGCTGGTGGTAGACAAAAGCCCTGGTCAGGGCGGAAAGAGAGCATGATCAGAGAGGCAGGAGTAATGGGAGTACTGGAGGAGGGCCAGATGGAGAGCTTGCTCGGAGAAGCACGAATTTTCTGAAGCTGAGGTGGGCTAGAGCAGCACCCTGGCAAAGATATTGACTACTCACCAAGTTGCCATGGGGCGCTGCCCGATCCCTCCCACGTGCCTCACAAAGATATGTTCCTTCAAGAAGCACACGAGAGACATTGTAAAGGCGAGAAATTTCACAGCGGGTACAGAACCTCTCGATTCCCTACCCACAATGTGGACAAGAGGGGTAATCACTCCGCAGAGGATTCCGATTGCGATGATGCGACCAGATCTGAAGGCTGCCTGGGCTGCCTGGGCCTCTGTGAAGATTTCTATGCAAGGACTCAGAATCACTTGACAAGTCCTGGTCCTGCGCTTCCTTGTCAAGGCCTGGCCGATACGTCAGCAATCCTACGCATTGTTTTCGGATTCCCCCACCCCTGGACACCCTCCCACCAACCGAGGACCCTTCCAAGAACAACCGGTTCCAACCGAAGCCGTTCACGGCTGCGTAACCTCGCCGGAGGCCTCCCCAAGCCCCCCCAGAGCCAATTCCAACAAGATCGGCTCAACTCCTTGAGTTCAGCAAATTGCTATTAGTTTTGTTGGAATCCTAATTGAAACTGGTTCTCCAATAGACCCGGCCAGCAAAGAAATGGTTCCTAGGAACCAGTTCTTATTACAATTCCAACTATTTCCAACCGAATGTAATAGATNTAGTTTTGTTGGAATCCTAATTGAAACTGGTTCTCCAATAGACCCGGCCAGCAAAGAAATGGTTCCTAGGAACCAGTTCTTATTACAATTCCAACTATTTCCAACCGAATGTAATAGATTTTGTTGTTGCTAGGATGGGGTTGGCACTTTTAGAAAAAATCATGTTGGAAAACCCAAGAATTTCAAGATTGCGCGAGATTATTTGAGAACTGGTTTTCTTNAATCATGTTGGAAAACCCAAGAATTTCAAGATTGCGCGAGATTATTTGAGAACTGGTTTTCTTACGCCAAGATCTGGTTTCCTTACGCTAGATTGCGCGAGATTGCGCGAGGTCTGGGGTCCAAACCCCAAAAAAAGTGGTTTTAGATACAAGACGGCTCCAGAAGAGCTGGTTTTCCAACCAAATGCTTGTATACATGGTACACGCACAGCCGACATCGTCTTTTCCTTCTATAGGAACACATGATGCNCCCGCCCACCCCCCGCCTTCCAGCTCTTGCTTCAGCCACGGCTGCTCCTTCATCTTCGCCTTCAGAGCTTCTAAAAGCACCTGAAAGCATCTGGGCAAGGTCTAGAGTCTAGAGGAGCTGAGGAGCTGAGGGTTTTGGGTTCCGGGAATTGCTATGCTGCATACGGGCTATGGATTGCTTTTTTTCAATGGCCTACCCTGAAACCCGAAACCCCGAACCCCAGCCCTTCAATTCAAGCCCGAAAAGCTAGACCCTCGCACGAAAACGGCTGCAAGATCCTTGACAAAGAAACACAAAGCCTGCAAAGCACAACCAGGAAACTGAAAGCCCTAAAGTGCCAAAATCCTCAAAACAACAGGAAACTCCAACCCAAAAAGTGAAAAAGTGGCAGCCGTGAGTACTGCGGCTGCGTGGTATCATAGCGAAGCAACGAATAACAAGTTCACACATCCGAGCAAAATCCTCAGGGCTTCCCCTGCCCCATTGCTTCCACACACACAGACAGACCCAGCGGTCATTTAAATTCCTTCGGCAGTCGAGCTGCGGGGGCATCCACGAGGGCGCGGCCTCGAAACAGGGCAGTACGTAGCTGGAAGGCTTGGGGATGGCAGCATGGAAGTGTCTAGCCATATGCCAGTCCAACGACGCTACAAAAACTTGATGCAAGAGCACGCATCTTGGCAACATCTTGTGCAGACAACTGCCGTGCAGGCATTGCGTTCCATGGTCCGCCCAACCAGTATGTCCACTGTCCACTTCATAACTCAAAGGATTCAGGGCAGAATCTTCCAGCCTTCACTCCCAACCATGCTATATGGCACCTACCTCAAAACTCCGAAGGCCCGAAGTGCTTCCACCTCGTCTGCTTTCCTACCAGCGCTATTCAGTAGCCGCGACTGCCGATGAAGATTCTCGGAAGCAGGCAGTACAAGCCGTCATTCGGATGCTCGGGGTCGAAGCCCTCGATGCTGTCGCAGTTCGCGATCGCCTTCCTGCCACGGGAGCGGGCTGTGTCAGGCAAGATATCCAACTCGAAACAGTGAATCTTCTTTTCACAACAGCAGCCGGCTTGCTCAGACGTGTCGGAGCGACTGCAAACTGCAGCGAACTCATTACAGCAGACGCCTCGCCTCGAGACATCTCCAGCGGGCCATATGAGGATCGTTCCTGGCAGCCGTGGCAAGTGTGATCGTCACCGACTCAACCGACCCAACCGATCAGGGTGGGCAGCTGCATAATCTTGCCAGCAACACCATGCAACCGGTCCTCGTTAGACAGAGTGTGCAGGTAGCCCAGTATTTCAGGACTCACATGCTGCGTCGCAAGCCCGGAGCTTTGCCTGCCGTCCTGCTCCTCATCGCTTTGCACAGCGAAAGGGTAGAAAGCCCTGTCCTGCGTGCAAGGGCTCAGCCGAGAGAACCGTTATGAACCGTTCAGCACTGCCAAATGCACTGTGCCACCCGGGCACAGTCTGCAGTCTGCGGCGCCTCTTGAAAGAGCTTGAAGCCTGTCACGGACGTTCGGAGCCATGCGGCACCTGGCCAGGGTTCCACATGGTAAACTTCAACAAAGCACGATAGTCCCGAAAAGCACAGACAGAAATCGCTGGAGCTGCCTGTACGTTCTATGACGCCCCAGCGGTCCCCGGTGTCCTGGAAGTCCCCGCCTGGCGCTGGCGGACTAACACATCATGTGGATCGGCTACTGTGATCAAAGCTATGCAGGCTCTGACTCTATGCACTGACACCTGAGTCCAGTGCGGAGCGTGCCGTACGCAAAAACTGCATGCACCAGATCCTGTCAAAAACATTGCACTGCTGGTCTGAGTTCAACTCTTTAGGAGTCCAGGCGTGGACCGTTTGCGAAGCGCAATCCTTTGAACGTGAAAGACTCAGCAATGCACTACAGAATGCGAGTTGAAATCGGCAGTCAAGGATTCCGGAACGAAATGTGTGGCACGTGATACGCTGATACGCACTCTCAAACAATTTTCGAGTGAAGAATGCCATCTCAGTTTCTGGGATGGGAACGGACCTGAGCACGGGCTGCCCGGGGCCATGACATCATGAAACCATACTATGATGTCATCATTACTTTGCGTTCTCGAATCGAAACAGCTGGCATCTGCTGCTACGACACGTAATCGAGGCAGTTAAGGTTTCAAGCAAATAAAGGTTGTCCAGTCCATCTTTTGTCGGCTGATCTTACATCAGCGTGATGATGGTCCACCCTACGCTTGGCTGGACAGCGCTTGGTGCCTGTAAGGCCCGATAAGCTGTCGGCCAGCCGAATCCAATAGCTCTTTGGCAAAGGTGGCCTTTCCGAGCTAGCACGCTTTTCGAGTCGAGGCTTTTCGAGTTGAGCTCGAGCGAGCATCGCCCCGCAGAGGAACGCCAAAGAGAGTGAAAAGAGTTCCTGAGCTTACTGGAAAGCCTCCCGGCCTTGGCTGACTCCGCTTTCTCCGCGGCCTTCTCCTCAAGCACAAGGCAGGAAAACGCGGCTCCGGCCCAGCTTCACATGACATATCGGCCCCAACCGACCCTACGCGTTCCCAACGCTGAAAAGACGTGCCTTGGGGGCAGCCGGCGTCTTTGGCACGGCTGCGACCTTCTTGGGTGATGCGCCCCGCTTGGCCTTGAAGCAAAAGTGTCGCTCGAATTTCGGGAAAGCACACGATGGACCGAAGCCTGAAGTGGGAAAATCACAAAACAAAGCTGCTCTAGGCCCAGGCTCCCTCAGGAAAAAAAACAAATGTCCACCCGACTAGTTCATGGTCCTGACAACCCAATGCGGCGAGAGGCCGCCGGTGGGCGCGCGCGCGCTGCCATGGCCAGGCTCTTTTGGGGGCTGAACTCTCGAGCACTGCTTTGCGTCGTCTCAAAGTACTGCTCCCTATGTACCCGAAGAGACCGGACCCGCAGCCAACGCATAAGAAGGCAGCAGTATTCCTCTGAGAAGTTTGGATGTTCAGCCACATACCTTGCATGGGACATGGAATAACAGGGCTTCGTTCGAGTAGTAGCTTGCCGTAACTATCCTTGACGACCAACCCTTTACTAATGGCTTTTGTCAGGTCTTGAAGCATCCGGCAATCATATGTGCTCGAATTGCTGAAAGCCTTTAGACTGCAGACATGCACACCTCTCCAACCGCCATCCCCGGCATACTGCAGTCTGCCTGGTCTGCCTGTCATTGCCTCTGCGCTGCTCCGTCTCCACGAATAGCTGAGAAGGATAAAGAAGAACGCTGCTGACATGCCAGTAATGGGCCTGTGTATCTTGACTAAATGACGGTTACACTGTGCATTTCAACAAGTGGCGGTATCATACACACATACTGGTCGAGTGCATGGCTTTCACGACTCGGTATCGGCATCTAGCGAAATCAAGCGAAACTAGCACTCAATGCAAATGCTGCTGCATTGGTGGTCTTCGAAGACCATGAGGTGTTGATGCTCTGCAGTTCTAGAGCAGTGACTGCCCTCTCGTGTCCACGCGGTATCTGCAAGATAGGTTTGGTGGCAAGGCTTTCAGAATCAGGCAGAAACTCGTGAAAGCGTTCGTTTCCAGGAGTTGCTGCTCCACTTCTTGGCAACTCGCTTTGTCCAGAGCCAAATCAAGGCCCAAACGGGACAGCTCTGCAGAAAAGGGGCTGGATGATTTTTTCGACATGCTGCCAGCTGTCCACTTCAGGCAGGGAAGTCGTCGTCGCCGAAAACGCACTCGTCATCATCGTCGTCGTTGTCCTGACACGTAAGACTACGAGAAGGACGGCTGCAGTCCCCTTCACGCAACGGAACAGTTGAGAGTCCTCTGGGAACAGGCCTTTCCGACGCAAGTAGTTGTTGGCCTGCCATCCAACCGTTGATTCCCTAACAAGGACAACCGTAATTCGGGGATCATGACATCAATGTATCCACGTTGGCCCTTCCCCGTTTAAATTCATCCAGCAAACAACCAAGTCAGAAATATGCTTTCTGGGCAGGGGGGTCGTCAGTAGTCCCTCTGTTGAGGAAGCTGGTCGCAGAGTGGCTGCATCCTGCATGAACTTCAAGACTTCATCGAGTAAGCAGTCCGAAAGATGCGAAGACAAGATAGCCAGACGTGGATCCGAAGAGGATGTAGTGACGAGCTTCGCATCTCGGAGCCGCAGCCGGCACCCCGAACCCGAGGCCTCCCGGATCATGGGCTCCCGGATCCTTGATCATGGCCACTTTCCGCAAACAGATCTACAAGGCGCAAATCCCGGTTCGAGTATCGACGGCTGATGCTCATGTCTGGAGAGCACGACGTCCTCTTGACAGAACAGAGGCTTAGACAGCGGGCAGCGAAGCTTCTGGGGCCCCCGCTTCCAAGGAAAGATGCCCTGATCAGGGCTGATCGTGGCACGAAAATGAATTGCATGACCCGGCATTTGCAAAGCTTACCCCCCAGGCCCGTGAGCGCAGCAGAGCCTTGTCTGCATTGGTCTTAACCTCAGTCAGAGCGAAAGATTGGATAATCTTCGGATGGCTTGTGGCAGACAATCTAAACACAGCGAATATCGTGTCGGCATGACAAGCTGAACGGGTTCCACTGCGCAGCAGTTTCCAACCGATTATGTCACGTGGAATCGCCCAACCTTATGTCCCTCTAGAGTTTTTGCCGTCGCTCCGCCGTGAAGTGCTTGTAGAACCCATACTTTCCAGGTCTCATGCTTTGCCAGTGCACAGCTCCTTGCCCTTGGTGACCACCTGGCATGCAAAAGGGCTGTGGAGAAATTGTTGCGTCGAAACCGAATCTGCCGGCTGGAAGTGTAGATGCTCGGCAACTTGCTAACAGTGCAGCCCTCTGCAGACTGCGCCGGTATTGGAATTCCTTGTGATGCTCTAGAAAAGAAGTCCCAAAAGGAGTCCCAGATCCGTCCATAACGCATGGCAAAGGCCTCTCCACCTTGTGTGCCCAGCACGTGCGCCAGCCACTCCTGCTTTGGAGATGTCGCAGCAACCAACAAAGCCATGTGGGCACCAAGGTTTCGGTGTTTATGATCTTGAGCCTACAATAGCATGGGCAGAGACTGCAGAGATAGAGTCCAGAGGGTGTACCGGGGAGTGTAAGGCAGTCTGAGCATCCCACTGCCGCTGGTACATTCCAGTCTACGGTCGTCCCTGGCTTGAGATGAAGATCACGAACTAGAAGTCAAAGCATGAGTTCCAGTCCTCGCAACTGAGCTCTTTGGTCTTCTCAGTTGGGACGTACCTTTAACACAGTTCCGTCGCAAGGCGGAAGAATTCAGAGGCTCCGGCTGAGGAAGCGTTTCAATGAAACTGTGCTGCAACAAAACTCCAGGGTCAAGGTCCAGAACTGTTCTACGGATCTCGTCAAGTCGACACCTGTGGTCCTAGAGGGCACGCAACGACGGCCAGGTGATCCAGGCCGACGGAGAACACCATCTGCCAGGAGTGATGACGACCCCAGTGCTCTTGTCAGACAGTTCCCGCTGATTGCCTTGCCGATATGTCCAGATCCGCCTTTCCGCTCCTCTGCACGGCAGTGCTTCTGTAACTATGTTTGCTCCTGCTGTTGTCAAAGGGGTCTCTCTTGCACGGCATTCAGAAGCGAGACTCACAGCAAGCCGTGCGACCATTCAAGATCACCTAGTACTGTAC
Organism: Symbiodinium sp. clade A Y106; assembly: GCA_003297005.1. Taxonomy (NCBI): domain Eukaryota; class Dinophyceae; order Suessiales; family Symbiodiniaceae; genus Symbiodinium; species Symbiodinium sp. clade A. The sequence goes on from BGNK01003914.1 coordinate 38,886, forward strand.
AGCCTCGGTTCGGGGATAGGGCTTTGGGAAATGGCTAGACTTAGACGCGGTTTCACACAAAACGCCCAAGCAGATTTGCAGTAATGTCAACAGCAGAAGAATACTTACGATGATAGTAAAACGGGTCGATGGTAGCTGCAACCAACAGTGATAAAACCAGAGCTCCAGCAGTCTGCAGCCGAAAGTCCTCCTCGGATGGATCGCTCTTGGCATTCATGGCTTCCACACATTTCATGGTCAGCTCGAGGTCGCCCTGTCTTTGCACTTCGGCTCTTGCAGATCGAGAGCTTCTAAGGGCTTTTGGAGGGCGGAGCCTATGACTATGGCAGGCGGCAGGCGGATATCAGAGCTGCAGTGACTTGAAAGCTGTCCTGTCCGCGGCCAAGCACTAGCGTTTAAAGTTCACTTCCGCACATGGGAAATTCTCGTCGGGCTTTTAGACTTTGAGATCAGAGATAGACTCCATTCCATGGTAGTGGCCTCGGGCTGCTCCACTGAAGTGCAGAAGAACTGGAGGCCGCCCATGTCTGCAGCTCCTGACGTCGCTCTTAGTCTTGGCATCCGTTGCTCCCCTTGTGGGCGGGGCTGGCACACAACCCGACATGGCCTGACAGGACAAACTGCGGAGTCTCTACCCCCTGGGGTCCTTCGATCTCCACACCACGTTTGCCACCTTCCTTGATGACCTGGATGGGGCTGTGACAGCGGAAAGGCCTAAATCCTCCACGCAGTGCATGGCTTCTTCAGTTGCAACATTCTGCTATGCTCGGCAGTGCTTCACCTGCTGCATCCGGTGTAGCTTTAGTCCTTAACGCTCTTTCCAGGCCTTCTTGAGCTTGTCCTTCTTCTGTTTCTCGAGCTCCTCCGGTGTCAGCTCCTTCTCCTTCTCCTCTTCCTTCTCCTCCAGGCCAGGACAAGGTGTATTTATTGTCTGGCCTCCAGCCTGCACCCTGAGAAATGCTTTTCATGAAGCTACAGCCCAATGTAGCATGAAGGCTTCTCTCATTGCAAGGTCCTCCGTCGAAACTACTCCTGCAACAGATGCTCCGATGCTCCCTAAGACCTACAATAGATGAACCCGAAGACCTGAGGACTCCCCTTGCGAATTGAGACCAAACCCTTGGCCAAAAGCCTTTACACGGGCAGTTTGGCCAAAACCCAGAGGGTTTACTGGCCTTGCTTCCATCCTTTTCCTGCACAGAAGCTTGCCGCAGTCGGTGCAGCGTGGTCGAATTCCCACAAGGCTGACATTCTTCGGAAATGCCAACAACAGAAGCTCCAGATGCTCCAACCTCGCAAACTCAAAGTCTACAGCTAGCCATCCTATGAAGGCTGAACCGCTTGTCGCTAGAGTCCTGTTGTATAGAAATCATTCCAGCAACGACAATCTACGCTCCAATCCCCGAGTCTCAAAGGCTCATCAGCGGCATGAGCCTTTTTCTTGTCGTCCTTCTTGCCGGACTCTTTCTTCGGAGCTGCCTCTTTCTTTGGTGCACCACTCTCCTTTTTGGGTGCTGCATCCTCACCAATCTTCAGGTAGCAAAAACATTCGACAGGTGGGTCGACGCGCGAAATTTAGAGTGAGACCGAAATCCAGACGTGCGGACATACGTACACGTGCCTGTCCTATGTACGTATGTATGTATGTACGTTTGTTTGTATTTATGTATGTACCTGTGTAAATATGTACGTATGCATGTATGTCGCACCTCCTGTTTTGTATGTGCCCCTCGAACAGAAGATTCAGATATAGGGCTCTGCAGAGGGCAGGTGTATTGAGGCTTTGCGGCGGGGGGGGACTTTTTGGAAGGGTGGGTGGGGAGAAGTGCCACTTCGGGCCACGTGAGAAGGCGGAGGTCTTTGGCGAAGTTGGGCTGTGGTGAAGGAGGAGGGATCTGTGGTGTAGGGAATTTCAGCCCTTCCCCCTAGGCCCCGAAGTCAACGTCCTTCTTGGCGGCAGCTTCCTTCTTCGGCGCGGCCTCCTTCTTGGGGGCTGCCTCCTTCTTCGCATCCTTCTTGGACGCTTCCTGTGCTCGGGTCTCGTGCTGGATGACTAGATCCTGACTAAGTAACTGGCAGAAATTCTCGTCGCACTTGCGGAGACGGATCGTCACAGGGATCTAGCGTTTGCGGCTCGAAGCCTTCTGAGGCGGGCCGCCAGCGCTACCCAAAACAGCCTGGAACTCTGGCTGGCTGGTACCTCCGATGCCACGAGGCTTCCGCACACTCCCGCGATGCAAATTCGTCAGTGGCACATGTCTCCGAAGACCGATCTGTTATGGCTTACTCGACCTGCCTATTCAAAACCGCAGGCCCAGTCCTTCAAGCTACCTTCTCTGCACAAATGACCCAGAGAGTATATGCATATCCTGTAACCGCAAGCTTCTCCAATCAAAACGTCTTGGGATCGGACATAGGCCGTACCAGCGCATCAAGTTCTGGCAAGAGCGAGGCTCCAGTTGTCGACTTCTCACAAACGTCACCATGTCGGAGCTGCGTTCACACCTTCTCATGTTTCCGGGGGCCCATCCCAAGCAGCTTACGGATGTTGCGAGCTGTCGTCTGACCCTTACGTTCGTGCTCCGCTAACTTCGCAATGACACATTTCGCATCGTTTTGCTGCCAGTATTTTCCATACCGACGAATTCCGATCGAGCTCGCGCAAACACATTGCGATGGATCAAGGCATCTCGAAACCAGCCACCGGATTTCCCATCCGCCCACACACCCACCCTTTTGCACGAACTCCGTGTAAGCATGTCAGGATGGCTGGATATTGCTGCTTGAACTTCTCGTCGAAGGCCTGAGGGCAACAGTTTGGGTGAATTTGGGATTTTCTTGTTCAATGCTTCTTTTCGATCCCTGTGCTAGTGGCAGCGCTCGGTGACGGGTGGATTTGGGCGGAGAGAACCTCTAAGGGACATAGCACGTTGATTGAGATTCTCTCTGCCTGATGCTGAAGTCGGTCTGCCACCATGGGCAGTTTCCACTGAGGCACTCACCAGCTTCATAGCATCGAGCAGGGCGCAGCTTACCTTAGCCATGCACTTGGGCTTTGACCACGACTAGGAACAAGAACAGGACCGACCGCTAACACCCTGCAGTAGTCATTGGTCACCGCAAGCTCTAAGCTGTCTTGTTGAAATGCTGCCTTTACAGCGTCTCAGGTTCAATGGGAGCGATCGGCTCGCTGGAGAGCCAACGGTGGATAAGATCGATGCAACACGAAGTCGATCACCACACAGACATCGCACGGATATCTGCGTTGAGATGGATGGCCCGCAACAATACGAACACTCGGCCAACCAAAACACCTGGAAGCTGAAAACAAGAAGCAAAAACATGTAGGGCGGCTGCGGAAATGTCGGCCAAGGTGATAGTGTTCCCCACCTGCTTCTTGCAAGCGTGCTTACACATCAAACTACAAGATTCTTCCCCAACAACGACTCCTCGCTTTGGACACACTCGAGATGCGGCTTTTCTGCCGTGGACACACGCATTTGCCATGCCCGGTATCGGCTCTACCCGGTATCGGCTACCCCGACGCAACCACATGAAAAGATGCAGGAAGCCAAGGGTTATGCGACAACCTAGGCCAAGCCACAGCTAGCTCGGCTGGGTGCAGCAATGTGACAGCAGCCGTCCACAACGGCTTGAGACTGCAAGTTGCACCGCATATCAGCTGACTGCCGAACATTGGTCGCTGCTGTCATCTTGCAACTCTGATGGTGTGTGCTTTAAACTACGTAGCTCTGTGTGGCTCCTGTGGGACTCCTCTGGTTCCGTCCAGCCTGAAGGCATCACTCTCTGACAGCAGTTTTCAGATGTGTCAAAACTAGCAAGTCCCAACCTGACTTCGTCCTAGGTTCCGTAGACTTCGTGGAATGACATAATGAAGCAGGCTGTCCGATTACACGTCCCACGCATCAGCACCGAATCAGAACGATGCAAGTGCCTGAGACTGGCTGTTGCCGAAGTAACTGTGGCGTTCATGCCTATCCCAAAACCGAAAGTGCTTTGCTTCATCCTCCCTCGATCTTTGAAGTTTCTTTGCTCTGCCCTCCCTGCCGACGGCAACAGCCAAGTTCTGAAGCCTCTTTTTGGCGTGCCCCCCAAGCCACAACCCTTGCGGAGCTTGCCGCAGCATCACTGGGCCTAGAACCAATCTCGCAACATCAGAGTCTAATTCGAGAAAACACCGTTGCAACCGCACCGCGACTCAGTCAAGAGTGAGTTTAAAAAGCACTACATTATCATACATCAGGGTTGAGATCTTTAGGAGGAAAAAGACAAAGGCGAATGCCCCGTCGACTTCGACGTCTTTGAGGCCCGGAGACCTGTCAGAATCACTCGCACGTTTTGTCAAAAGCGGAAACCACGGCCCCAACACGAAGTTGAAAGAATCTTGGGAATATATGAAGCAACAAACCGGAACGGCAGAAGCTTGTGCCTACATGCAACAAGAACCACGGATGTGTCGGGTGCAGCAGTACCTTAGCTGCTGCACGCGCAGAAGGCAGCGATACTCTGCACAGTCGTGCTATGACCCTGACTGCGTATGCTAGAGCGATGGATCTCGCAAACCTGCCCTCTACCGCAGCACAGCATGGCTGGCGAAGAGTTCCAGCATTCCGGCGTCCTTGGGACTTTACATGCAGTTGCACCGGGAGTGAGCATCCCCTGAAACCCGTGAGCCTGGCTTTAGCGGTTTAGGATCTCACTCACAGGCGCTCACATGCCCCCGACCTTCACAAAGCTGAGCAGCAGACTCAGGGTCTGTCTAGGGCAAGGCTGTGAATTTCAGCAGCATGATCAGGTCCATGGTTCGACTAGCGAAACCTATGCTGCCAAAGATCTGCAAACGCTGAGAAGGTCGGAGCTTTCACCCAAGCGTACTGGAACAAGACAAGCTCTCATGAGCCTTGCTCCAAATGTGACATCGAGATGAGCATGAGATGAACAATCGAAGGTGTACATTCTCCCAGAAGTCCAGGCCAGAGTCGCATGATTGAACCTGTGCATGTCCGACGCAAGATTGGAAGAGAAAGGCGACCGGAGGGCAAACTTCCGAGACTCTAAAGATTGGGCTCTTTGCCCACACTTGCTGCACATCGCAAGTGACACCCAAAGGTCGTGGGCGTGATGCCGTCGCTGAGCTGGTCGCCGAGCGGCTTCTGCATGCTCTTCCAAAGCCGAAGGTGCCCGCAGCTGCGACCGGCGGATTAAACTCTACAAAAAGTTTCCTGAGCCGCTGCCGTCAGGTTCCAAAAACTTTTCGGCAAAGGCCCGCTGGCCCCGCCATTCGGCTGAGGAGCAGGGCCGGGACACAAGAGGGTTAACCACTGCCCTGCTGCAAAACGCTGCTACCAACCTGAATCTCAACCCTGAGACAAGGAAAGGCAGGCAGCGGCCAGCCCTCGGCAGTGTGCCGCTCATCCACCAGCCTGTCTGTCGTGTGCCGTCATCATTGGCATCACCTGGAAACTCCGCGACAAGATTGTGACAAAACACTCTGGCAATTTCAGCTTCAGGTTGTCATCACAGCCACGAACTCAGAAGCTAATATCTTGTTCCATCAGTCAAGACTATTTGACCATCATGCTTGCTGTCGCTATTCTGGCTACGAGCAGCAGTCGCAGCGGCAATGCTGTTAGTAGTAGGAGCTGTCCCATCGTGGTCGTAGTCAGCAGGACAGGCAGTGCGGGGCAGCAGCAGCAGCAGCAGTAGTGGTTACCTAGCAGTTGCCGTCGTCGTTGTCGTCGTCATCGTCACCGTAGTAGTTGCAAGACGCGATTAAGCGACGACGATGACAACGTCCGCCGCGACTACGACATGGACAAGTGATAAAGGGAACGGGCTCGGCAACACCACAACAGTGTCCCGACAGCAACACTGCAGCCGCAGCAGCAGCCGCAGCAGCAGCCACAGCAGCCACAGCGTCACCACCACATTGTGACATGAATGACGACCGAGCTCCGGCTGGGTCCGCTGCATCAGGCACCAGTGGCACTTCAAACTTCTTCTCCTGTGGCCCGCGTTTCTGAGAGGTTTGGGGTTGAGGTTTGGCCCTCCCGTGTGAGAGGAGGCCAGCCTTTCTCGATAGTGTGCACACTGCATTGCTGCCACTGACAACCACTCAACATCCGCTACCGTCGCGGTGCATGCATACGTGCATGCCGACGCAGATCTGAAGGATAAGACTCCGGAGTGCTTCCAAGCGGCAGGGAGGAGTTGTTCCGCAGTATTCTCGTCCTCCGAATCATTGGTGCTCGCCCTCCTCAGCAGGCGTTTCGGAGGCCACGGCAGCTTCAGAGCAGATCGGACTGCTCAACCAGGAACTGCTACAATCCCTTCCGTGGGCTAGTATGCTGTGGTATGTTTCTTGGATCTTGGTATGCCAGTTTGAGTAAACGCACTCGCTGAGCACCGCACGGCTGCACAATGCGGATCCTTGGACGTGTCCGAGCAAGCAGTATTGCAACGCTGTGTCGGAGCTCTGACGAATCACGACTGCCTTAAAAAGAGCCACTCTGCCAACAGATTCGGTCTCCGAAACAAGTTCAACTAGATGCTGCCAGCTCGCGACATGCAGCACTTCGCAACGGGCAGCGGGCCTGGCGCGGGCTTGGTATGACAACGCCTATCAGGGCATGAAGCGCCGGGCTAACTCAGGCAGTGACCCATGCTTGCACCATGCAAGGTCTCCGCCTGAGCGCCTGCGGACGAAGTGCGACATCACACCACCAGCGTCATAGCTTCACTGGCCACAATTGCCCAGCGCAGCCCGGAACCTTCCAGAACCAAGGCCCGGACTCATGGTCACAGTGTAGAGGTCACGCGGCGATGCCTGGCAGCAGAGGGTCTACACCATGATGGCTCCCAGCCCAGTAAGAGCTTTCCGGCAGCCCGGCACTGCCTGATGAGCCGTTCCGCTGATAACGCCTGCAAGCTTCAGGGCCACAAGTTGGGCACCCTCATTTAAGGCTCAGGCGCTGAGACGGATCTGAAGGGCCGCCCAGAATCTAGCCCCAAAGCCGGACAAGAGAGAGAGAGAGAGAGCGAGCGGTGGATGTGCCTGTGCGAATAGCAGAACTGTGCGCGTGTGTGCCCCTCTCCAAGTCGGAATGCATACTTACGGGCGGGGCCCGAGAACGAAAGCTACAGGGGAGCATGCGGCTGTTTCTTCCGATAGCATGTCGCGCGAAGCTGCATCTCCACCGTGCAGAAGCTGAGCACTGCGACAATCGGAATAATTCGCCGCAACACTCAATAAATGGTGACATCCGCGGGACGTTCAAACACAACGTCCAGAAACTGAGCTGCGACAGTTGAAATCAACAAATGCCATGCCATGCTCAATTTTCCTCATCACGATATTGTAACACCTAGACCGCATCAACATTCAGAGGGACACACCATGACAAACTGTATCGGGGGGGAGAAGGAGCGGGGAAGGGGGAGGGGACGGAGGAGGTAGCGGGGGCCGTAGCTGCAAGACGGGCTTGCCCGGAAAGCACTGTGCCTGTGTGCTCGTTCAGCATCACTCCGGCCTGTCATTGAATGCGAGTTCGGGGTTCGCAGTTCAGGCCTTTCGGCTGTTGGGTGGTGGCACTGCCGCAGTGTTAAGGTCTCAAAGCTGGGCTTGTCATGTTCATGATTCACGATGATGATCTGACCCCGCTGTGGTGCTCTTTAGACTGAGCTATCTGCTCTCAAGATACCTGCTAGGATGCCCCAAGGAAGGAACAAACCAGCCGAAGGGGCTGGCAGCGCCGGATTGATCGAGAAGGACACGCCTCGGACCGAAATCGACGAGGCTTGAAGGATGAAGGATGAGAGCCGGAATCCGATTCTCATACATCCACTCACTCTTGTGGCTACGCAATGCCATATTATATGATCCGGCGTTGGATTCCGAGACCCTCCTCACCGGAATCGCAAGCTGCTCAAGCTGCTCCGCGGAGATCCCTCTGAGCCGCTGGCCAGGCAAGATCGCCTGAGGCATCTCAGGCCCAGCTCCATTGAATTACAGCGGCTTTGCCCTAAACCCCAAACGGCCCTAAACCCGAAACTTTGACTAGACAAGCCCTGCTCGACACGGTGCAAGCCGGCCTGGGCACGGGCATCCTCGAACTCCAGGGTCGGAATGAGACGCAACTGCAAAGTGCGCGGCTTCGTTGGAGTTTTGGGTGCCCCGGGATAAGGTGCGAAAGCCACTGCGATCTGCTTCAACAGCAGAATGGGGCAGTCATCCCGACCTTCGCTCCGATCTGGAAGGTGGCGCGAGGTGGGCGCCCACCCTGCTCGGCAAGCGAAGATGCCAGACATTTCAGAGACATAAAGGCTATGGCAAAGTCTCCGAATTGGTGCTAGTGACAGTGGCTGCCGGTCAGAAAAATTTGTAATCGCCCGAACATGGCCTGGCTCGTCGGGAACACCTCCTTCCTTGGTGGTTCGCTTGAGGCTTCACAACCAAGCATGCCTTCTTCAATCATGCTGAGCTTCAAGTAGCGGAAGGTCTTCACCTTCACGCTGCCCTGCAGAGGCCCGGTTTAGGAACACAGGATCACAGCCAGCCAACTGCACAGTGGGCTCACGGGATTTGAAGAACAAGACTTGCGCGGAAAGCAAAAAGCCCTGCAGCATGCGCTGAACCCAAATTCCCTGGGCTCCGTAGCTGTCCTGCTTTCTGTCCTGTTGACTCCATCGGTTCCACAACTGTTCCACACAGACTGACGCTTCCAATTAGCTCGGCCTGCTCGGCTCCGATGAAGACGAAGCCTTGATGCTCCGCAGCAAAGTTCAGCCCGAAAGACTGCGAGACCCGATGCCCCCAAGCTGGGCATCCAGCTTGATGCGTCGGGAAGAGGAGCTTGCTCTTCCCTGCCGCTGACTTGGAGCCTGGTCGATGTCAGGGGTTTACTCTCAGTCAGTCGCTAGGAGAAACGAGTAGAACATTCGCAAGATCGGCTTGCAGAGACACACGATTGCTGAGAGCGACGAACGATGAACAATGAGAAGCATCATCATGATAGATGACTAGTCGCTACACTAATGACTACATCATCAAATCTTGTCAAAGGTGGCAGTGACCTGTAAAACTCCAGAAACAGCAAAGCCGTGTTACACAGGATTTCGCTGAAGGTGCTGTGCTTCCTCTACCAAGTATGCTGGTAGTCCTGGTCAGTTGAGTCGGAATGAAGCAGAGTTGTTCCACTCGTCGGGCAGCAATGTTCCCGATCGTTCTCGCCCCCGGTCGAAACAATCTACCAAGAGCTGCCTCTTGAGAATCTTCCTGTTCTTTCGCTGGCACTTCCGGGGATGGAACCTGGTCAGCACCACTTCCACTGAGTGGACCCTCTAAGCTTTTACAAATCTCGATGGAATCTGACCATATCTTCATGTTTATTGACAGCGCACGCGGTGCTTGGACTGCATTCCCGACAAACATGGCGGCAAAACAAGTGGCAGAAGCGGCAGTCCGCACCTTAGTAGCACAGTCACAGCAGAAGTGGCTGACCAACTCATCAAACGATCATGGTCCATGAGGCCATCGGGATGGAACTACCAATCTCGTGTTGTCGCAATGGCTGCTGCACTGAGCATCCCAAGCACGAAATGCTGCATCTATAAGCAGCAGTCGTCATGTGCTCCGTGCTACCAAGAACCCGTTGCGGCTTACAGTGTCAAAGAGGAGTATCGGAGCCCTTGGCAAGGCACACCAGAGCCGGACAGCCGGACAGCCTTGAAACATTCAGAGAGTCCTGTCCAGTGCTACCTGCGATTCTGCTTGGCTGATTACTTCGCACACGTGGTCAGCGGATGGAATAGGTTCTAGGAGGCGGACGCCGCCAGAACGGAGACTTAAACATATGATACGTGTCACCACTCTGACTCCTCACCGAGGCCGAAGCCGCCCATGAAAATGATCTCCCTGGGGCCACTGCCCATGCGGCAACCCGAGGCACTGAAGAAGTGGAATTGGCACCTGGGCACTGTCACAGGCGCTACCGGGAGTTTGAACGAAATGCTTCTTCAGCGGAACAGTCCCTCAGCCACATCCAACTCCATCGGAGACTGCACAGCAGCTCACAAGCAAATGCCGTAGGCCAGAAGCACGGTATTTGTGATAGAGGCAGCCAGCAGCAATGATTGATTGCACGACATGTTGCTCGATTCCACCATAATGTCTTGTCGGAGGCTGTGGTTCAACGTTACACGACAACGATGTCACCTGTAATCCAAAAACGGGACGGATACCGACCCCTAGTCAATCCTAGTCACGTGGAGCATAATAGCCAATTAAGATAGACTCCGCACCTGCTTCTGAGGACAATGCGAAAGACGAAGTAACTACAACCAACATGCGCTTGGGGTAGCGGCATGCGCCGGAAACTCACCACAGTAACCAGGCTCGCGTGACACACGTAAGGCGAAGCCGGGTGGAACCTAGCGGGTTAAGAACCAGCCAAGAACTGGTCTCGATGTAGTTAGTATGAACCCTGCCAACTGGACACCAAACCTGAATCTAAAATCATAAACGAGTCTACAACGCCTTGGGCCTTGAGCTCCGTCGGATAGAACCTTGAGCGATGACCCCTTTTGGGGCCCAAAGCTCCTTGAAATCCGGTCTCAGCCTCAGGCTCTGTGCACTTGTCAGGATGCGCGGAGCTGCCCAGGCTGGGGATCCCCTCATCTTCCTCGGGCCCGGGGCCCATCTCGAACCTGGAGCATCTCGAATCATGTGTGGGAGAATCGCCGCAGCACACGGAGTGAGATGTTTATGACGATGGTGCTCCTAGATCTGACGGGCTGGTTTTCCGAAGCTAGATACAGCTAGATTCGATGTTTCGACACATTTCCTACCTTGTTTCGAAGTTGAAGCATAAGCGGCCAGCTACAGATCAGAACTGCAGCCATGCGCGTGCTCATGAAGAAGAAATAAGTCTTGGAAGATAACCCGGTCTGGTGGGTCAGCATGAAGGAATGAAGGATTTAATTTAGCTGACGGCTTGCAGCCGATTACCGGGACTACTATGAATCTTGTCTGGACACTGTACCTTGCACGCTGATTATTGACACTCCAGTTGATCCAGTCTACTTTGCCTCACCTTCCAATTTCAGTTGGTGCTGCTCAGACGAGTTCGGAAAGCAAACAAGAAGAACTTCCAATTCAAGGAACGGTATTCGCCTTCGTAGTTAAGCCACCGCATCACTGCGAAGTATGACGGTCAGAAAAGCTCGCAAGCAGCTACCCGACGAGAAGAGATCGTTAAGACATTGACGCAACTAGTAAACTAGTTAACTAGTTAGCTCAACATCCTCCTCGGATCGCTCAACAGAGATGAGCAAATCTCATGGACTCGACAGGCATGCTCAAAGTTGCTCTTCGATGGCCAGACCCTGCCTCTGGTCTACGTCCACATCGGACTCGAGGAATCCTGGCTTAAGCAGTGAAAAGAGCTTGGGAGCAGCCAGTGGGCGGTAAAAGCTCGCTCCGTGCCTGATTGAACAGCTCGACCAGGGAAAGTCGGAAGCTGCTGGTTGTCCTGCACAGCAAAGATGCAAGACTTGAACCCAAAGTCCAACCAGCTGTAAGAGTAAGTACTGTAGCGGGTGGAACCATCTTGCCGCGAAATTTCGGGCAGAAGCCCTCCCGTAATTTGTGGCACATTGGAAGCGAGCTTGGTCAGATATCACTCTGCGGAATCTCAAGCACATCTCGAACTCAAGCACGAGCTCGCCCCCTCTGTCGGCAGAACGAAACAGAGGTCCTGCGGCTGTAACCTGGTTTGATTAGGGCGATTCTTGTCACCAGTGCGCAAGGGTCCGGTCATCTAAAGGCTAGAACCATCAAGTTCAGGCATGCTGGCGTCGGGAACTCTTCACTGCAGGAGGCCCTACAACTCAGCAATGCAGGGTGGCTGGTGCTCATGCCCTTCCACGAGGCTTCTCAGGGCGAACAGCTAAAAGCCTGATGCTCACCGAAAGTCCGCCAGGCATGTTAGTGCACTTCCTGTATGCCCAGACTTAACTCTGAGTTACTTTGATTCAGCACATGTTTCTTCACAGCCGTTCTTTGCTGAAAAAGCCAGCACAACGCCCTTTCAAGATAATTAGTCTCAGCTGTGTTCATCACTTACACGACAGATCCCTTACGCTAAAGGGCACCCCATCGCCGTAGGCAGGGGTGTCTCGCATGCAGTGGCGAGCCAGGAAGAGAAGTGAACGTCGTCAATGCTGCAACCAAGCCTGACTTTCCTCGACCTAAATCTGAAACATTAACTTCATAGGTCTGTAGGTCTGGCATGTAAATCCCTGCCCCGCCTAAACTCGAACACTGCGTGGCAACTGAGACGTCGGCGCCACATGCCACTGCTCGTTTGTTCCATATCCCCTCAGGTGCGGCTGCGCCTGGCCGGCCTCAGCTCGACTCCACTGCGCTAACGACAAAGAAGATACAGGATCAGAGCAGGACTACGAACTGCCGGCAACAAAGTCTGTCGGAGTTGGGCCTTAAAGGTGTGAGAGCCAAGGTTTCAAACGAATTCCTGGGTGGTGGATCGCAGAGCGCGTCGCGCTAGCCAAACAGCTGCAGCATCAGCAGAATCATCGGGCTGCCATTTCTGCCGTCAGAAGCTTTGCTTTCGGGGGCCGTGCACTCCCATGCCAGTGATCGGGGCATCCAAGTACAGCCCCTCCGTCCCAGGTCCGGGGATGCTTGGGCGAGCACATAGCTTGACGTCGTTTTGGGTGGAATCCGAAGTCGCGCTGCCGACAAGTCTCCGGGGTCGCAGGTCTTAGAGCTGTGAACATACCTCCCCAAGTCCGCCTCGTCGGCGGCCTGGTCGACTGATCCCGCCACAACGTGTTCCGCTTGACGACGCGAAGCTTCCGGATTGCGCCCTACGTCGAAACGGAGCTACCAAAACGACGCAAACCCTGAAACGGTCCAGTAGGTTCACAACCCCCACAAGACCGGCATGTCACCCTGCTTCTCTCTAACAGCGAAACAAAATGTATCTTCCTCAAGCACAGGGGAAAGCTTGGGTCCAGGCAGAGCCTGGGGCAGCCGGTGCCTGCCGTCTGTGATAACCGTTCAATCACTTAGACCCACAGGATTTGTGCGGGAAAGTTGGACTTCGGGAGATTATCCCGTTCTTTGGGAAGGGGCTTCTCCATGCTTCAAGGGCACTGGGCACCGTCGCCACGAGCACCAGGGGAAAACATATACAGATACGTACACAGATCTTCAGATATTGGATATATGCACATTGTATACAGTACATCCAGTTTTGTGCCTATGTATGTATACATGCATGCATGCATCTGTACGTATGTATGTATGTATGTGGCCGGTTTGGCTTTCATGTGTTTTTATTCAAGCAACGCAAAGAGAGAGAACTGCAAAAGGCCACGCTCCACCTTACTCATGTAGGTCACGACAAAACTTAAAACTGCAATCCCAACTTCTGAAGCACCTTCGAGGACAACGGCTACCACGGCAAATCAAGCGCGACTACATTTCAGATGAAGACTTCCGTGGACAGGGAGGCCTGCAGCTCGTTGCGGAAGCCTTGCCTTTGCGAGTGATCCAGGCACGGGAGCAATGCGGGGCTGCAAGGCCAAAGCGCCACCAGGAACGACTGAGAAATGCGTTCGCTACGTAGCCGGTTTGGGAGGACGAGATCTAATCTGCACAGCCCGCATCTAAGCAAGCAGCAGGTTCGGCATCGGCGGCATTTGCATCATGTTGTTCGGGATCTCCTGCAGCTATAGCTCTGACTTCTCACCCTGTTCGTTCTCGGCAAGACTTGGAGCACGTGCTGCGCTTGTTGCCCTTCCTTCGAAAACTGCTGCTGTGGCGGCACGAACTGTGCGGCCGCAGGAGATGGCGGCCTGGGTATCGGGCCGTATCGGGCATCATGAAACGCAGTGTACGAAAGGAGCATTCTGCAGGCTCAGCTTCAGCCAAGCGTCACTTGATGCATCATCCGCATCGAATCGGGAGAGGTGGCTGGAAGTTCCTGATGACAAGCCAGCCAGTTTTAACGACAACAGAGCCCTCAGTGCTACGTAGCTCATCACGAGGAACGTCGTAGGAAGTAGCAGCAGGGGTCGTGGAATGTATCTCCTTAAGCTGTCGTCATATCAACATCATGCCGTGGCACCTCGGATGATTCTGCGCCTAAGGTAGGCGTCTGCTTTCCCAGTAGAGAATTAGACTGAAGGCTTACCTGTGCCGTAAGCATCCCTGGGCCTCTTGCGTTCCCAATGGATGCTTAAGGCTTGGCCCTAAACCCAAAGGGAGCCTGTTGGTGCTGTGGCGGCAGGAGGTGGCTCATCTCCATGGGCTTCCTCTCATCAGACAATGCCGGAATGGAGCGGTTCAACCTAAAGTCTCAAAGTACCAGAGACAGCCCAACCCCCCAGTATGGGCTTTCCGCGTCGGATCGGATTGGTTCATGGGCAACCTAGAGGTCACTAGGTCACTAGGTTGTGTTGCAGCTCAAGGAAGGGTCAATCCCCGGCCTCAAGCGGAGACGATAGAACTCCGCCAGTTGTTGCACTACCTCTGCGACAAGACAGCTGGCAAGCTTCTGTGTCACCTTGTTGTCGTAAAACCATACAAACACACACTGACATACACATAGACGGTGGGACAGACAGGCAGACAGATAGATAGCCCGGTGGGCGAGCAGGCGGACGGGCGAGCAGACGGACAGATAAAGCCGCGCTATCAGCCGGCAAACTGCATGAGCAATGAATCTGGGGCCGGACCCATGTGTCCACGTCGGCCGACAGGATTGAGACAGCAACCTGACATGCCGTGCGCCTACATGAGTGGGCAGAGTGCACAAGTGGACACGGACGAGCAATTCAAAGCACATGATAAGCATGCCAGTCTACTGCTCATGTGGCTGCTACGGAGAAGAAGAAAAGGCCGAAGCAGACAGGAACGATCGCACGTTGAAGCTGCAGCACGAGAACGGCGTGTACGGGGTTGATCGACTCGCTGGCTCGAGTTTGAGGGTGCATCACGTGACAAATTGGAAAGTCGATGCTGCCAGCTGCGGTTGGAAAAACAGGTGTGGTTCCCAAGAACTTGCAGAATGCAAGCCATGATAAGCAGCAGATGAGAGTCCACGCAGATGGCGCATGACTCTGGACTCTGCCTATCGGCAGTAAGCAACTTCGTCCACAACTCAAACCCGAAAGCAAACAGTCTCCAATTCCCGGCCTGACGCAAGTGAGAGACCTTGACATGGAAACTGCAACGCTGAGCACTCTGTCCGACGGATCTTGGCTTGTTTGTCTGAGTCGTGCATGGTATCGCTCGTGCCAAGGAAGGTGACCAGCTAACCACGTGCTGCAGCGCACATGGTTCGAAGTGACTCTTCGATTCGAAATCAAGCATCTAAGTTGTCGCGTTTGTCATTGAACCCTCGGCACACATCTCCTGACTTAGACGCGATTTGATGGCTACGATTTTAGGGTATCTGTAGCCTGAGGAGCGGACATGCGCTGGATCAGCCAAATTGAGCGCGGTGTTCGAGACATCAGCCTGCAGATCAGCGTGTCTCAAGTGCTTCCGATAGCCTGGACCCGGATACTGAGCTGACGCAGGTCACCAACTTTTGCTCCTCCTGGTTCGTGTCTTCGGGGTGAAGAACAGTTATCCACGCAGCTGGGAATTCACATCGTGTGAACATCAGGCCCTCTAGTCCGAAGCGGCCCATGGGCATGCGAAGTGTCTACATCTGCTGGCATTGCGTTCTACTGTTCTACTTGTAACTTGTAACCCTGAGCCCTGAATCTCAAAGTGAGGAGTGACAGTAAAATCCTTGTTGCTCTAACGCCCATATCGCTTCAGTCACGTGAATGGTTGAGAATTGAAAAGGAGCTTGGGCTCCTACGAAGTCGCCCACCCATCGGCGTTTTTGCTCCCATCTTTGCAAGAAACCGAGGCCCACACAGCCCATACGTTTTTATGGATAGTTTGGGATAGTGTTGTCCTGAGGGATCGTGAGAGAGAAAGAGATGTGAAGAGAAAGATGGGGAGAGCGAGGGAGAGCGAGGGAGAGAGAGGAAGGGGGAACGGCTCGCCCAGCACCCCCTGCACCCCAATGCGCAGGCACAGTCGGCACCCGAACGCTGCAAGCTCCTAGACTCCTAGCACGCGAGAAAGCAAGCGAGCGAGAGGGCCGAGTGCACACGCCTACCTAGGTACGTTTCTGCTATGGTGGAAGGTTCTGCTGGTTAAGCCCGCAAGCAAACGAGCGAGACGCGAGGGGGGGAGCAGTACCGGTTACGATGGTCTGCCACAAGTGACAGGTTCGAGACACGAAAGTAGGCAGCCGTGCATGAAGAGTCTGCTTCGGCCTGCACGAGCAAGAGATATCGCTTGCCGCCACAGAGGATGCTGAACATGTGCAGGAGATTGGAAAACCTTCACGGGTGCAGGCTAAAGCGCAAGATGCTCAGACCGCAAGCTCCCGGAACTGTATCTTTGCATGCAATGATGCTCAGGCAAGGGCTGCTCCCCAGACTTCCTTTTGCTCACCGTTACTCCCAACTCAGATGCGAGACAATGCAGACCGGCTGTCAGCTCTGTGCTCTCATTATAAACAGCTGTCCAACCCAACTCACAAAAAGCTTGTCAAAGCAGAAAGATTATCTCTTTGCCATGTGCAGTTCAGCCACAAACTCGTCACCGGTTGCAATTGCAGAGTTCATCGCTTCCATCAAGGACGGCTGATTGAAGCAACCCTGGCGACACAAGGGCATGTAGTGGCACGACGGCTCTGGCCGGCTTCCCCTCGCTGTCGGCCTTTATCATGAATCGGCACGGCTGACCGAGGACCTCCATCCTGCGCCAAGTCTCGCTACTGGTTCTCTCCAGGGATGATTAACTCAGAACCAGACCCCAAGGCAATGCAGCCAGCCGGATGCAGATGCATGGCTCCATGCAAAACCGGAATCTTCTGCCATCTGCAGTGCAAGATGGAGATGTGGTCGATCGTTTCTTCCAGTTGCCTGGTGAAGCCACTGAGCTCCTCAAAGCCATCCTTGGCAATACGATGTATGACACAAGTATCCTCCAGCAAAGCACCCTACACACGAAACCCGTAACCTCCTGCTGCCTGCTGCCATAGCTCGGAGCAGCCAATGATGATGGAATCGCCCAGGCATGGATCAGCAAGCCTCATATAAAGTGATCCACGTTGCGCAAACTGCCCCATCTTAAGAACGAGCAACGCTATGCCCCCACTTTTGGCTATGTGTTGCGGTCCAGGCATTCCACGCGAATCTTCAAAAGCCTGTGAAAGCAGTGGCCGACCTAAGGCGCAGACAGGACGCTGTGCTTGAGGCCGGCCAAAGGATTGGCAATGGCCTGGTGCAACGACAAAGTGCTCTACTTCACTACCACTTCGGTTTCAGCTGCGGCGCACGTATCGGCTGTCGCCTCACCTTGCTAGCTACGTGCAGCTTGCTTGCTGCTTCCGAAGCTACAAGAGACGCGCTGCATACGGTGTCTTCAGCTTCGCGTTCATGGGGAGCGTGTTCAGCATCTTACCCCTTATTGCCACGGGTGGATATGGAGGAGCTTGCCAGCCCGCAAAATTCCCAGCCTTGTTGAAGCACGGTTGCGGACAATTCTGCATCAGCCTGGCCAGAAGTTCAGACAGGGAACTTGCACCAGTCCTTGGGCATCAATGTCATCGCACGTTTTCTACATTGCTGCGTTTGAAACGGTCCGTTCGGACCTACCGAACTTTGGCGTGGCTTGTACTGGCCGCGATACGGGAATGCACCCGCCTGATCCTGACTCGACTCCTGGGTCGTCGATCGCTTCCCTTGGTCTGTGGACTTATGGAGCCAAGATTCCACCAAAACCGATTAGGCGAAAGGCCGGGCTTCATGTGCGTGAACATGCAAAGGAAGAAGGAAAATGAAGCCAAGGAGGTAGTAATGGTTTAGGACGTCTACTATGCACTTGTGGTGGCCTCCACCTACGACATCCTTCCTTCAACATATCCTGCGCGCCATACGACTCGCCCCCCGAGTTCCAGGCTTCGCTCAAGGAAGCACCACGGCTTGAGGTGGGAGAGCTGTGCTCCCCCCTCACTAGCTCTTGAGATTTGAGCTCAATGGCACCGCGGGGAAAAGCGCACAAAGTGTGTGGTTGTTCATCCTATTGCGACTACCCTTGCGACGACCTTGATACTCTTGTTACAGGTACAAGATCTTTTTGATATTATGTCTCCAATGGTATAAGCATTGTGGGCAACAGTGGCATGACTGACATTATCGTGTTAACAACATAGCGACTAGTATTCACATTGATGTTGCAATTGTTTTCGTACCGGTTGTAGTGTGGATCGTTACCCTTGGTACTGGCCTACTTACTGTCATCATAAAAACTCGTGCTGCACAGTGGCGTGGTAGAAGCAGTCGTCGTCGTAGCAGCAACAGCAGCAGCAGCAGCAGTGGCTTCACAGTTGTACGAGGAGTCTTTAGCTATGTGGTTCCAAGCCTGAGAAGTCATGGCAATATTGTCGAGGGGACTCCACAAATGCGCCAGTGGAAAAAAGTGTGAAGGGGCTCTTTTCCTACTGGCTGATTATGCTCGTAGTCGCTAGAATTCGGAAGAGTTGTAGGACATCCGAGTTCAGTCCTGCACTACCAACATTAACTCCTCGGATGAATTAGAGCCATTATTAGCGTATCTCTCCTGACTCTAAGACTGTCTCGTATCTTCAAACTCGGTGCAATGCTCTCTCTCTCTCTCTCTCGGAACCAACACCATACTTACAATCCAACACACCAATGCCCCGAAACTCTGCAACCCGGAGAGCGACCATGAAGGTGTTATGCAGGAGATGGTTGTTCAGCACCGTCAGCGCACGCCTGAAACGGCGAAGGAAGAAATGGAGAGCAAGCAGGAAAACAAGATCTGAGCTAAGCGTCTCAGCTCTGGAACGTTACTGTCAGTCGAATTCTGCTAGTTTGGGTAAGTAGCAATTGTTGACCAGCGTTAGCTTATGATCCTGAGCCAAGCACTTCACATCCTCTTTGGCACCTTGGTCGGCTTGCTCGGTTGCATCAGTGCACCCGTGGCTCAGGCCAAGAACGATGGCCTTGACAACAACAATGATAACAGCAGAAAGGTAACACTAATACTAATTAGCACAACAATGATCGCAGTTGTTGCCGCCAGTGGATTGAAGTAAGCTCACTGAAGTCCCAATAGCTGAAGGCAAGATTGCTGCGCTCTGTTCGTTGTATTAGGATGTTCGAAGCATGTTAGGTCTCAGCAACTCGCTCCGGATACGAATGGGCTTCCACATCTGTTCGGGCATTTCTAGGGCTCTGGCAGGCTGTGGCTTCCGGCACTTCGGGATACTTGCCCATCATCTGACAAGCGGTCACTTCCAGGAAAACCGAAACGCAGAAGACTAACAACAGTATCATACCGCACTGGCGTTGCTGGCTATAAGCACGCTCCTTTTGGTATTCGTAATCATCATTATTGATGGCTAGTATGTCTACGAAGCGTGCTTTTTCATCAGAGCAGTAAACCAATGCCGTAAGCTCGCCAGTAATGCCGGGAGGACCCAGGTGCAAAGAGGTACCTGCAAGCGAAAAAAGGCATCGCAGGGCTAGTCGGAGTCGTCTCACACCGGACATCCCTTTTTCTCCGCCGGTCTCGCTGCTCCGCTGCTACCTGCCGCTATCTGCCGCTGCTGGGAGTGTGCCCGGCCTCGAGCTCGTGGGTGCAGAACTCGATCCAGGAGTCGATCATTCCGCCCTCTGGGAAGCAACCCACGTTCATCACCATCGGGATCATGCAAACGTGCAAACGTGCAAATGCTGCATGGCCCAGAAGCATCCCCGTTCAATGCCTCCAAGAGGTTCTGCCCGTACAGCCCCACGGGGCGGCTAATCCTTGCGACATACCTGGCTTCAGATGCTTCAAGCGGTGGAGGTACGTGCTTTGGAATGCCACAGATGGAAAGTCGGTCCCGAGCCCACCTGGCTATGGCTCCACTCGTGAAGATGCAGCCCTTCTCCGTCTCGAGCACAGGGATCTGGACCAGCCGAGGCTTCTGAAGGTGGGATGTCAAAGCCTCCCCTGAACCCTCGCCTTCCCCTCAATCGCTTTGCCCTGATCTGGGCAGGAGACCTGTCGCGGTGTCACTTACACGCCTAGCACCTAGGGACCTAGGCTCTGAGATATCGGCAACTTCACTACTCATGCCCTGCAGCCTCCATGCCCACATACTGCGCAGCAATCAGGACCTGGGGAGAGGGCGGCTCAGTCGTGACGGCACGATCGTTTGACAGCTATCCGCGGTCTGTATCACTGGCGGTTAGAGGGGCCTTCTTGGTCTTGTAGTCGCTCGCTGCGGCATAGAGTTTCAGCGGCATGCTGGCCGGAGGCAAGCGTGCTCCAGACTCCTCACATATGAAAAGTGACGGCTCCCAGCTCCACGCATCCTCACGATCTTTGCGCCCGGAAGCTAGCACAGTCCCCACGCCTCCAGGTGCCCCTCGAGCTGCAAAATTGCTGGAGCCCGCAAACAGCTGGCGGTCAATCGGGCATGCTCGAGGTCCAAGACACACCTCAGGCTCCAGGCACCCCACGGCAGATCTGCCAAGTCTGCCTTCCTTTCCCGCCAGTCACATCAAGCGAGTCTCAGCGGAGTGCGACACCGATGCAGCCTCTTGAGCTCTTCAAAGTGTGCCAGAGTCAGGGCTGGGCATGAGTCAAAGGCGGAATCGGCTTGGAAAAAGGAGGCCAGCAAGGCTCAGAGCAGCTTCCAGACATCACCCACATCGCCTCAGCAAAGGCTCACCCTCACATTCCCTGTTACACCAAGAGAGGGTGACATCTGAGCTGTTCGCCGTAGGAGTCGCTGGCATCTCTGCGTTCCGGCTTGGAGCTGCCCGAGCCTTTTCCCTGACCCTTCGCCTTCGCGTCAGCCGGGCTTCCCTGGGCTTTGCCGGCCTTGCCCGAGGACTTGCCCGCCTTGCCCGTCTTGCCCTTTCCCTTCTCGCCTTTCTCCTTGCCCTTCTGATAGCCTTTCTCAGCCTTCACATGTCTTTCCTCACCCTGCTGGGCCGCCTTCTCGGCACCCTTTCCCTTCTCTTTGCTCTTATCATTCTTGTCCTTGCCCTTCTCTTTCCCCTTCTCTGCACCCTTCTCCTTGCCTTTCGATTTTCCCTTTTCGGGGACATGGTCTTGGCCTGTCTCGTGCCCCTTCTCCTTGCGTGTCTGCAGAGCGATTTCAGAGCAGAGCGCCTACCCGGCATCACTGAAGCCCACCGCAGACTGAAAGCGTCTGCCGGCCTTGCCCTTAGCAGCTTTGCCTTTGCCCTTGCCGATTGTCCGGCTCGCGTCCGGTTCCCAGGTATCGTCAGCACCTGCAAAGACTAGATCTTCGAGATCGGAAGCGCAGAGTCAAAACCGTCGTGCCCGATTCCCTCGACGAGGACAGCGTCTCGACCAGCTGACTGTCCCGCGTGGTTTCTGGAAGCACTCTCGCCACCAGGCACACTGCCCACTCTCTCCCCCTCCGTTCGCCTTCGCTGGCTGTCACAACCCGGGGCCAAGCGCTGAAAGCCGTGGCCGGCGGCCTGCGGCGAGAGCTGAGACTGAAGCTTGCAGCACGGAACCGGGCTCTGGCGGTTCATGGCCCCTGGGAGTTCTTGGAGCCAGGCTTCGACTTCGGCTTCGGCTTGGGCGATGCCGGCTTCGCCGCCGGCTTCGCCGCTGGCTTCGCGGCTGCCTTCGGGACCTGCAGGACAGCAGGATCAAGCCTCGATGGTATTTGGTGGCACTGATGTCGATGACATATAGACATGGCAATGCGACTGCACATCTGTTGCTGGCAAGACATCTTCTGGTGCCCACTTCGGCATTGACTTGTTTCTTAGATACACAGTCGCTGCACGACTACGGGGTCGATGCCAACGAACTCGGAACTCGCATCAAGCCCTTGTGTTTCACAGGCACGCTCCATCGAAGCCTGAGCTCAGATCTTAAACTCGGAAAGCCCCGTGTGCAGCGGTGCTCGCCTGCGCAGACCGACTTGTTGCACCTGCCACTGTCACCACCCTGCGACGATGCGGTGGCTCGGGGCCGTGCCATTCGGGATTGGCTGTCTGGGCTGCAGGACATCTTGTTTTGAGAATACGAAGGCCTACAAGTAGCCCCCGTGCCTGGCCATCAGATTCACTGTCTCTGCAGTCCGGGAAGCCCGTTGCGCCGTTGCAGCACCTGCGCTTCATCGAAGACAAAGACAATGCCGGAAGATCCACCGCTGCCCCACTCTTTCGGAAATCCGAAAGCAACATCTTTCTTTCCAGGTCCTGCATCGGCCTCGGAAAAGGCAACCTTCGAATTTCGGCAAAAATCCCAAACCTGCACAGCACTGCCGGTTTTCTCCTCTGCCAGGCTCTGAGTCCTCTCTGCCCATGTCCCATACCAGAGGAAATCTCGCAGCTCAACTCAGGCAGAGCCCCTTCTTAAAGGCTCAGTGCTACGAGGCGCGGCGAAGCACTTTGGCTTTGGCTCCTGGACTCGCCCTCGCAGGGAACGTGCTCGCAGTCCGTCGGCCCGTGATCCACCATCGGATCTTTGGACTTTGCCTCCAATGGTGCAGGGCTTTTTCGAAAATTCCACGATCCTTCCCTCTCCTCAACCGAGGCTGCGAAATCCAGACTCGAGAACCCCGAACTCCCTCACAACCTCAAGTTCCCCACACACTTCCGAACATGTTTGAATCGATGCGTCGTCGTCACTGAGACTGTCCCATGACTCCGGCCTTCGCTCATTCCGTCTTGCTTGGTTGTGCCGACGGCTCCGGCCGCTCGCCGGAGCGCCTGGGACAGGAAAATGAAGCAGTCGAAGAATGTGATATAACTCCGGCTTCAGGCGAGTCTCTCCCACTGCTCTATCCGGCTGATGGCCGTGAGGCAGCAACAGACGAAGGAGCCGAAGAACAGCAGAACCGTACAGAAGGCCGCCAGCCCGTTGAAGACCTGCACAGTCTCGCACGGGAGGGAGGAAGTCGGCACATCAACGCAGTTGACCAAGCACGACGTACATGCAATAGCACCATGCCATATAACAATGTTTAGCATACAATACCATGCCATGCCATGCCGTGCTGTGCCATGCCGTGCCATGCCCTGCCATGCCAAACCAGAACAGAACACACCATACCTACATAAGCCCTTCCTCTAGTACTACACCCCCCCCCGTGTCTGAACAAAACTGGGTCTATTTAGAAGCTGCTTTACTGTGTTTCCAATAGGTTTATATGTCTTGAACCGTAATTAAAGTAGAAAAGCGCAGCTTCTAAATAGACCCGTTGCCTGGATCAG
>BGNK01003915.1:0-63678 GCA_003297005.1 Symbiodinium sp. clade A Y106
GGAGGGGGAGAGGGGGGGGAGGAGGTCTAGGTCGGGAGAACCCAACCCTGAAACCCTAAACCTTCCTAAACCCTAAACCCTAATTAAACCCTGAACCCTCAGCCAAAAACACACTGGACGGTCTGGGGCTGAGTCAAGGGTGTGGGCTCGGGGATTTCAGGTGTAGGGTTTAGGGTAAGGGGTTTAGGGTGTAAGGTTTAGGGGGTATAAACGGGTTTAGGGTTTAGGGTTTATAAAGGGGTTCAGGGTTTAAGGTTTAGGGCGTATAAACGGGTTTAGGGTTTAGGGTTTATAAAGGGGTTCAGGGTGTAAGGTTTAGGGGGTATCGACGGGTTTAGGGTTGAGGGTTTATAAAGGGGTTCAGGGTTTAAGGTTTAGGGGTTTAGGGCTGAAGTTTAATGTTCGAGGGTTTAACCCTAAACCCCTACACCCTAAACCCCTAAACCCTAAACCCCTAAACCCTAAACCCCTAAGCCCCTAAACCCTAAACCTGTAAAGAGACCTTGCTCAAGGCCCTGTAGCAGGACAAGCAGCTCCAGCAGTTGGACAAGCTG
This sequence comes from Symbiodinium sp. clade A Y106, assembly GCA_003297005.1. Classification (NCBI taxonomy): domain Eukaryota; class Dinophyceae; order Suessiales; family Symbiodiniaceae; genus Symbiodinium; species Symbiodinium sp. clade A. The sequence continues at coordinate 555 of BGNK01003915.1, forward strand.
GTGCCGCTCCATGAAGCCCACGTACCTGGACAAGCAACCCCAGCACTCCGAGAAGCTCCAGACCTGAAGGACGAAATGACCCTTAAACGTAGGGGCCCTATACCCATATACTATGAATCCCTATATGGTATATGAACCTTAAACCCTTTTAGGGTTCATTTCGTCCTCAAGGGGGAGACCCTGCTGCTGAAGCCCTTGTACCCGGACAAGCTGGTGCCCTACCCGCAGAGGTTCTCCCGTTGCTGCTGCGGCTCAGACGGGTTCTGTGGCAGGGGACGCACCTCTTGTTGTGGGAGCTGGACGACGTCTTAGCGGCGGCGTCGCGAAGGCTGGACCCAGCCGCTTCGAGCAGCCAGCAGAATCCGTTCGACCAGGACTGAGAGAGAAAAAGGGCCAGTCCGTTGCTGCTGGCAGCTGCTGCCGCTTCTGGTTGTACCGGCGGCTGCCGCCGCTTCGGTTTGTACCGGCGTGCTGAATTGAAGATTGAGTGACCTGTGGTCTAGGGGCCGCAGATTTATCTTTAATCTGCTTCAGCTTGATTTTGGATTAAGGTCCTGCATGCAGACGTTCTCATGTCCAGGGATACAGTAGCTCCCAGTACATGCGTGCACGCCAAAGGTCCTAGTCCTAATCCCTACGTACTTGAAGAATCCCGGGAGGTAGTAAATAGGTTGCATGTAGGTTGTAAACAGACAGCAACAATTAGCGTACTTTCACCCCAGTTACCACCTACTTTTACTTACCACTAAATCCCATGACCCCTCCAAAACCGCTCAACTGGGATTCGGCGGAAAGTTGCCTCATGCCTACTTCTGACAGCAGTACTTCTCAGGACCCAAGTCCCAAGTCATGTAAACAATTGAAGCGCTAGAAATTGCTGCAAGCTGAATAGCCTTAACCCTGAATCCTAAGTTTGGAGAACCTAAACCCTAAACCCTAAACCGTGTAGGAGCCACACATCGCTTGAACGCGAATTTCGATCGCTGAACTAAAATCCGACACTACGTCGTTGAACAACAAGCCGTAACTAGACAAGCTGCTTGATATGGGAGTTTCCGATAATTAGGGTACCTTGTTCTGGGGTCCTTATAAGAAGGGTCCTACTATTTAGTGCCCCGTAGAAGGGTCCCCTATTTTCGGAAACTCCCATATGATGACTACAATAGGAATACTACCTTAACCTACCAAAACCTTTTTTGTGGGTTCCTATTATAAATCCTATTATGGAAATTATAGGGACCCTACCAAAAGTAGGTTCTGGTGGGTGAAGGTAGTAATGATATACCTGTCTTAACGGATCAAGTCCTTATGTAAAGCACGACCGTATGCCAAAGCAAGAACTGAATTTTGTAAGAAAGCCCGACGCTAAGCCCCAAGCTCCTAATCCTACACAACCCTGAGCTCCAGCGTGTACTATCCCAACGGGTCCAAGTAATACTGGGCTTTGGAGTACCATACTTTAATACTTTTTTCTTGAAGGAACCCTCATGAAATAAAAGTTTATACTTTTTTCTCCCTGGTTACTTAAAAGCCCAGAATAGTATGGTACATACTTTTGGTGCCCAATAACCTACTAAGTAGCTACTATATTGGTACTTGGACCCTTTGGGTATGTATGTGTAACCCCTAAACCCTAAGCCCTAAAACCCTAAACCTACAAACCCTAAACTCTAACTTCAGACCTGTTAGGCTTCAGCCCTGGTCCGAGGTACCATCCCACGGAGATGGCGACCATGCGTCGGCTACCATCGCGAGCTATCCTGATCGGTGGGACGCCTGAACGGCATTCCGCCAATATGGGACCTTAAATAAATACCATTTTTTTTTTCGGGGGGGGGGGGTCCTGAATATGGTTGTAGTAAACCGAACCCCACAACCCCATTCTAATCATTAAGGCGGGGTTATGCGTTGAAACTTAGCGATGATCACCTGCGAACCCACAACCCTATACCCAGAACCCGAAAAGCTAATCAGAAGTGCGAAATTCCCGAAAGAAACTGCAAGGAACAGCCTTAAGGTTACAAAGCTAAGGGTTCAGGGTGATGCAAAGTTGTCCCGGTCGTGGTGCTATTTTCAGATCCCGGAGGGTGCCAATTCAGTAGCCCTTCAATTGCTCCCGGTGCCTGAACAACAAGCCTCATGATCTGGTACATTTCAGCGGCGCGCAGGGTTTAGGGTCTAGGCTTGTAAAGTCAACATCCGAAACACCTCCACCCCTAGATCATGAAGCTTTACGTGCCCCCATACTGGTCATTTCAGTTTCCGTAAGCGCTCTATTTTGGGGGTTCCTTGTTATAATTATCGTATAGTGGGCCCCAAAATCGTATTCTAACCCAGTGCCTCCAAGGACCTTATAGTTAGGGCCCTAGACCCCTTAAGGACCCAATAATAAGGTCCCTGGAAGCCCAGGGTAATTATTAAGGCTCCTAGATTATACCGAGACCCTTCGAAGTGGCACTCTTTTTGGATTAGCTGTCCGATGGCAGGTGCTGCAGTTTAGGGTCTACCTAGACCCTACAAAACCTTCCTTTTTAGGGTTCCTTTGTATGATGTCCATATATAATTCCTTAAGAGTGTAGGCTACTTGGGGTCCAGTTAGAGCCTAGATATAGATTCCTTGTAGACCCCATTATAGAGCCCCTGCAGTAACCATAGTCCTCGTATGGGGTATTCAAAGGAAGGAGTTCGGTGCAAGCACGTTACGTTGGGTGTCCATCCTCGTTTGCAGGCTTGCAACTGCACACCTTTGCACAAGTGTGTGATGTGGCACCCATCCGCAGCATGCGCCAGTCAGCGTTCGGGTTGTTTTCGAGGCTTTTCTCGACGCTCAACTGTTGAGGAGTGCAAGTTGTTGATACACCGATCCAGCTCGTCTCGAAGCAGTCGCTCGAGGAAACAAGCCAATGACATCCGAATAAAGACCATGCAAAACAAGGGGGCGGGAGATTCGCGTACCTGCGCCTAAACGCAAGTAGGTGCCCTTGGACATGACTGCAGGTGAATATGGTTGGCGAACAGTCCTCACTCAAGCGCTTGGTGGAGAAGGTGGGCAAGGACTTGGTATGTGGCTAGCACGCCGACCCGAACAAAGAATTTTGCTTGCCCTACGCCGGATGGGCATCCGGACCATGACGGCTTCCAAGAGGAACCCCAGGCCCTCAACCCTTCCAGGTCTAGGTAAGCCCCAAAGTAGGTGCTTCGAGGCTTGAGTTGATTACGGTTTAGTGACAAGCCTCATAGCCCCAAAAACCCAAAACCCTAAACCCTAATCTCTGATTTGAGCCTGCTTCCCTAAACTCCTTTAGAACCCTTATAGAGCCCTTAATGGAAAACTTAGAAAAAGAACTCTTTGAGGAACTCTTACAGGAAGGCTAAAGGCATACCTAGACCCCCCGACTAGCCCTTGTTGTAGCCCCTAATTACCTCTCAATGAGAGATATCAGAGCCCTTTAAAGGGAACTTGGGGGGTCCTGGTATGCCGTTTAAAGACGCTTAAAGGACCTTTAACATCGCACTGGAAGGTAGCCTGACCCCCCAAACCCTATCACCGCGACCCTTATAGAGCCCTCAAAGGAACCCTGAAAAGTATCCTTAGAAAGATCCTTGCTATCGCTAAACCCTAGGCTAGAAACTCTGTAGGATCCTTGAATTAAAGGGGCCCTTAGAGAAACCCTTATATGCCATATAAGCTCCTCAGCTTTAGCCCGAGGCCCGAGAACTTAAACCCTGAGCCCAGAACCTTGTACAAGAAACCGTCTAAGCCCTTTAAACCCTCTAAACTCTAAACCCTTGTACGAACTTGTAGTTCACGAAGTTGGGGCCCAGGTTAAACGGGTTTATGCAGTTGATGCACCGTCCATGGGCAAAGCGCTCGCTTATTTTTTTAACACAGACCAGTCACATGCTGTGNTGTACGAACTTGTAGTTCACGAAGTTGGGGCCCAGGTTAAACGGGTTTATGCAGTTGATGCACCGTCCATGGGCAAAGCGCTCGCTTATTTTTTTAACACAGACCAGTCACATGCTGTGCTTGTGTTTTCAGCTGGCTTCCGCCTTTTAACGGTTGAGAGCTGTGCTGGCCTTTACATGTTGCTTCAGCACTGTCCTAAGCTCCTTGGAGCCAACCGCTTCAAAAAACAAGAGCTTGCATCAAACAACTCATCGGCGGCTAGAGGAAATCTTCANGAGAGCTGTGCTGGCCTTTACATGTTGCTTCAGCACTGTCCTAAGCTCCTTGGAGCCAACCGCTTCAAAAAACAAGAGCTTGCATCAAACAACTCATCGGCGGCTAGAGGAAATCTTCAACCCTATAAGCCCTGTAAGCCCGCGAAATCCTATAAATCCTATAAACCCCAAACCCTATCAACCCTCTAAACCCTAACCCTATAAACCCCTAAGCCCCTAAACCCTCACCCTGAGCCGTAAACCCTATAACCCCTCAAAGGCACTATAAGCCCTATGAGTCCTATATTATAAGCTCTATAAACCCTAGACTCTAAACCGTAAACCATAAACCCCATGAGCCCTAAACCCTAAGCCCTTTTTATCCCCAAGGACCGGCGTGAACTTCGAGGTGCCCGGGCGGGTGTCCATCGTGGCGCCCTCCATGTCGAAGCGACAGCTCTTCGGCGAAGGGGTTGGGGGTTAGGGGTTAGGGGTTTAGGGCTTGGGGTTTAGGGTTTAGGGCTTAGGGTTTAGGGTTAGGGGTTTAGGGGTTTAGGGTTTAGGGTTTAGGGCTTTAGGGCTTTAGGGCTTAGGGTTTGGAGGGTTTAATTACAGGGTTCGGGGTTTCGGGGTTAGGGGTTTAGGGCTTTGGGTTTAGACTCCGTCTCCCTACTGAGGTGTTCCAGAAAGGCAGACTCGACTACAACGGTACTATAAGGGTACCCGTACCAAGGTTTGGGGGCTTTAAAGTAGGGGGTTGCATGATGGGGGGTTCGAACTGAGGAATCTGGCTTGGGTTCTAAATTCTCGGCTTTAGATTTCCGTGAAAGTTCCTTTACTGGCCCAGAGGCTCCATGCACACTACCATTTTGGAATTAGGTTCCAGAAGACCGTCCTTGTTATGGCACAATGCCGTCGATATAGACTTAGTACATATGGAGCCCCTAAACTTTAAACCCTAAGCCCCTAAACCCCTAAATCCTAAAACCCTAGAGTATGGATCCTTGGGGTGGGTTTTCTTTTTTTTTTATTGGGGGGGGGGGGNCGGGGTCAGAGGTTTAGGGTCTAGGGGTTTCGGTGCGTAGGCTCCAGGGCGGATTTCAGGCTTCCGCGTCTGAGGCTCAGGGTTTAGGGTTCTAGGCTTAGGGGTTTAGGGGTTTAGGGCTTAGGGTTTAGAGAGTTTAGGGGTTTAGGGCTTAGGGTTTTAGAGAGTTTAGGGGTTTAGGGCTTGGGGTTTACAGGGTTTAGGGTTTAGGGATTACTTGGACCCCGAAGAGTATGTAGAATAATAGCCCTTTCAAGGTTTTGGACCATGATTTTACCTACTTTTGGGGGTTTGAGTAGGGGTTAGAAGCGGGGTTAGGCGGGGTTTAGGGTTTAGGGTTTAGGGTTCTACTTGAAGGTTCGTGGGTAGTTACGCGTAGGGCCAGGCTCAGGGGCTCCTCAGAAGGTATCTTTAAAGGTTGTATGAGGAGGCTCTTAGATAGTGCACGGGGGAACTTTAAACTTTCTGGCCTTATATATTCGCTCTATCTTTTAAAGTTTGAAGTTTTTGGGGGCTCGGTTGTTGAAGAAGAGAGGGCTTGCCGGCTTACTTAGAGGATCATGGGACTTGGTAACTAGGGTTGTTATTCGCGTAGCTGTACTTGTAGCTGCTTCTAACACCAATTAAAGTACTTATAGCCATACCTACTACCAAGTCCCATGATCCTCCAAAAACTAGGCTGTAGGATTCGGAAGAGTGCATGAGATAGAGGTTTGATAATGCGTCGCATGATGGCTTTTGGCGACCAGCGGCGTGCTTCAACTGTGTTTCTTGTTCCTGTTGTCGTTGTGAGGTGGTGAACCCCAAACCCAAATCCTAAACCTCTAAGCCCCAACCCCGAAGCCCCCTAAAACCTTAAATCCCACATCTCTCTGGGGTATTTGCAAAGGGATGTTGGGGTTGTCGCTAGGTTTGAGAAGACTTTTCCGGCATTCATCGAACTTTGGTAGGCTTCTGAGGTAATCGGACGGAGGCTGGGCAGCTCTACATCGCAGACCTGTCCTTGATGTTCGGGGTGTTATCCCAGAGGGTCCAGTATTGTACTACCATTATGGAATTAGGTCCCCAAGAACCGTAATGGCGATTGTCTTTTGGGACCTAATTCCATAATGGTAGTATGTGTGGACCCTCTGGGTATAGATTCGCAGAAATACAGTATCCGCACTTGTACTCCCCGGTTACTAGCAACCCCCCCAAGCCCCAAACCCTGAACCCAACCCCCAAACACCCCCAAACCCTAAACCCTAAACATAACGAAAACTCCCAAACCCTAAACCCTAAACATACCGAACTTAAAAAAAAAAAAAACATAACGAAAACTCCCAAAACCCGAGAAGCCCGAGGCACTACCACGAGAACCTTTGGCGCTGCTTCGAGGCTCAGTCATGGGCTCCTCGGTCGGACTCCTGGTCTCAGGGGCCTTAATTAAGGCCAGTGGGGTTTAGGATTTAGGGTTTGGGGTTCAGGGATTAGTGTTTGGGGTTCGGGTTCAGGATTCAGAGTCTAGAGATTTAGGGTTTAGGGTTTAGGTTTCAGGGATTAGTGTTTGGGGTTCAGGGATTAGGGGGTTTTGGGTTCAGGGACTAGTGTTTGGGGTTTAGGGATTAGGGTTTGGGGTTTCAAGTTCAGGGATTACGGATTAGGGTTCAGGGATTAGGGTTCAGGGATTATGGGCTTAGGGTTTACGGATTATAGGGTTTACAAAAAACGCTGTGCTCGAGTTGCATGCTGGCACCTTTCAAAACCCTTACGGTTTAAGGTTTAGGGTGGGTTAAGGGTTTACCTGTTGTGAAACGCTATAAGAACCTTCTAAGTACCAAATCTGTAAAGCCTTTTCCTTCCAGGCGGACCAGGGGCTTATCGGATTCTAAACCCTCCAAACCCTAAACCCTTAAACCTCCCTAAACTCTTAACCCTATACCCTGCAACCTTTTCCTTCCAGGCGGACAAGGAGCTCATCGTGGTGGAAACGTATGAAGATGCACCCTCGAAGTTTCTCCAGGCGAAGGCTCGCGAGCTTGCTGTTTAGGATTGGGTTTAGGGTTGAGTGTTTAATTTAAGACCCTAGAGTTCCCCTAAACTCCAGCTAAACCCTAAGCCTTAAACCCTAAACCCTCAGCCCTTAAGCCCTACACCCTAAGACCTTAACCCCCTGAGCCCTTTCAGGGATAGACTTTCATTAAGACAGCGAGCTGGGGATCTCCAAGCTGGCATCCGGGAGATAGAGACCCTTGTAGGAACTCTTTTAGATCCCTTTTACGGAACAGTTATAGGGACCCTTATAGATCAATTTGGAGCCCTACATTAGAGAACTATCCGAAACCCGTATGGATCAGTTAAGGAACCCTTTTCTTTTGAGAACTACCCTAAACCCTCCTAACTCCTAAACCCTAAACCCTAAACCCTATAAACCCTTACCAAACAACTCGGAGGCCATGGTGGATGAGCGGATTGTACACATCACCATCAAAGTACAGCCTGGCCAGGACTGGGTTTAGGGTTTAGGGGTTTAGGGGTTTAGGGGTTTAGGGGTTTAGGGTTTTGGGTTTTGGGTTTGGGTTTAGGGTTTTAGGGTTTAGGGGTTTAGGGGTTTAGGGGTTTAGGGTTTAGGGTTTAGGGTTTAGGGTTTAGGGGTTTAGGGGTTTAGGGTTTAGGGGTTGGGGGTTTAGGGTGTAGGGGTTTAGGGGTTTAGGGCTTCGGTGCGGTCTGCATAATCAGCATTCGTACTACCATCCACGAACAAATATTCCATCAACTGCCCCAGCACCGGCTTCTGGAGAAGAAAGATCCTGAGACAAATCTGTAGTGCTTCGGGGATCTTGCGATAGTATTTAGGGTTTAGGGTTTAGGGTAGTACGTTCACAGGTGCCCTCAACCTTAAACTTTAAGCCCTGAATCGGTGATCGCTCTGCTTGGACTTGAATCGTGAAACTGACTATCAACCCTTCGGCTGGGATTTGGGACATCTTTAGATTCTGCCTCCATTCGCTGCCTTTGTGCACGGAAGTCTTCAAGGACCATGCAGTTTCCGTAGCCTTACTTGCAACAGACTGGAGCGTTCTGAGCCCTTAGCACGGTAAGTCGTGCCAAACCCTAGGGCTCCAAATAGCCCGAAGTAGGTACCATATAGAGACTTTCGACCCAAAGTAGGTACTATTTGTATGCTTGGAGTCTTCGCCAAATGTTCTATAGGGCGTAGTAAGCACGACGAGGCTGACCTTCACCCTTAACTTTTTGGGGTTTAGGGTTTAGGATTTAGGGTTTATTTAGGGTTTAGGGTTCTGGGTTGGGGTTTAAGGTTTCTTCTGTGCTCCCAAACCTCGCCGCAGGACTTTACTGTTGGCTTGAAGCGCAACATGACGCTCCACATGGCCACAGGCTGAGATTTAGGAATCGACATGTAGCAGTCTACAACATGGGTTCTATTAGGGTCCTATGAGGGTTGCATAAGGCCCGCTTAGGGTTGTACAACAAGTGTTTTTACTAGGGCTCGGTAATTAAGGGTTCTAGAGGGATTGGATATGGGTTCTCGCAGGGTTGTGGGGTTCAGGTTTTCCCGAAAATTTATAATGACAGGGATGCGTAGTTGTCAGGGATATTAATGCACGACTGCATTCCCAGGGACTCCAAAACCGTTGAATTCAGGAACGTACTTTATATCTTATTAGGGCTCGCAGTTGTGTTTCAAGGCGTATTCCTTAATCTTACAGGTTTGGACTCTCTGGGTTACAGGTTTGAGAAGGTATAGTGCGCAGCAGGATAGTTGAGATGAAGCATCTTCAGCAGGTTTCCGGGGAGTTGCTTCACAAAGGTTCCGGCTGTACTTTTCGGGGTATTGGGGTTTCAAAGACCACGGTCTTGCGTTGGGATTTCGAAAAGCAAGTAGGTTGGCATGCCAAGCACCGAGGATATCTGCGCCGTGATAGATGCAACACTGCAGACTTTGTTTGCGACGGCTAGTATCAGAAGAGGTGGCCCTAAACCCTACATTGTTTGGCCCACCAAATCCCAAACTGTGTAAACGCTAACCTCTACATCGCTGCATCGTTTGGCCCAGGATTGCTGCAATTTTCGGAACTACAAGTCTGTATGGGGACGTTTGCACATGAGGGGTCCGTCCTAAGTAGCCCTGCGGGTTTTGTATCCCGAACACCACATGTAGGTTCATAGATTCCAAAAACCCTGGCTTCGCGAGGTTTCGAGTTCGAGCTTAGTAGATAAAGGGTTTGGGGTTTCAGAAGCTCTTGCCAATGTCCGCAGGTGAGTACATCGTTAATTTCGACGACGACGACCTTTACGCGCCAGGCCTGCGACACCTGTAGCCCCGAAACTTAAAACCCCATACCCTGAGCCCCAAGCCCTTAGCCCGTTATGAAACCCTTTACCGAACCTTCGGCCTTCCGATGCACCCACCCGGGTCGGATCTTTGTGTCTCTGTTTGTCTCGCTCCGGTTGCTCGCTCTCGCTCCCTCCTGCCTCCTTCCCTTCCCTTCAACTGCCTTCCCTTCCCGTGTCTTCCCTTCCCTTCCCCATCATCATCATCATCGTCGTCGTCATTATCATCCTCATCATGGTCGATTGACCGCCACGGACAAGGCCCCGGAAACCACAGCCTTGGCAGGTTACGTCACGAAGATGGTGAGCCTGATGCAGAAGGACTGAGCCGCGACAGTAAATCCTTCAGGGTGTCGGATACAGGCAGACCTAATAATGGTCCTATGGGATTAGCATCAGGATTGACAGGCTTCGCAGCGGTTTACAGGGGTCTTTCGTGATTCTGTTAGCTGCGACGGCTTCCCTAAAATCTGTATACGCACAAGGCACAGCAAGGTCTTGTTCGCAGAGCCAGGGGACTTGGTTAGTAGATTCACTCGTTGATGCACACATCATATGATCCGGCGTCCTTCTTCCAAAGCAGGGGACAAAGCTGCATTCTTCATTGTCGAAACCCTGACATAAGAAGAGCTGCTCTCCTCGCCACTTGTCGAGTCTCGGGTTTTAGAATTAGCTGTTCCTATGGAATAAAAGCTTTGTCCCTAAACCCTAAGCGGCTACTTCAAAGCCCAGTGCAGTCGTTGCAGGAGCGACTGGTTGGGGTCACCCTATCTGCATGGTACAACTATTACATCGGCAGCTGGGACATGCCGGGCTTTGGTAAGGTTTGGCAGGTATCAGGATGCTTTCTTAGTCCCTTGTCCAGTAGTAGCAGTAGTAGCAACAGTAGTAGTAGTAGTCGTCGTCGTAGTAGTAGTAACAGCAGCAGTAGTAGTAGCAGTGGTAGCAGTAGCAGCTGCAGTAGTAGTTACTACAGTAGCAGTTGTTCTAGTAGCTGTGAAGTCGTAGTAATCAAAGAACATAGTGGTCCCGGTCACGGTTGCGGTCGTAGCAGGAAATTCTGAAGCGTCACGATTGCTCTTACTGTGATATGTGGATATGTATGTATGTATGCATGTATGTATGTATGTATGTATGTATGTATGTATACATGGTGTTTATACATCAGGGTTCTTTATATGTCGGCATGTGTGCTTATATGTACGTATGTAGCTATTTACTATATGTCTCCGCATACAGATATATGATATTTGTGTGTGTATGTAGATGTTTTCATATAGAAGACAGTTACAATTATTCTTACTCCCGCGGATCCCACTACTAGGGGCCAAATAAGCACAGAAAACGCGCAGCTACTACAGGGTCCTAAATAATTACCAATACTATTGTGGGGGGGGTGCCTTATTATGATTAGAGTATACTGTACCTCGAAGGCTTTTTCTAATTATTAAGGCCCTACATTATTATAGTACCCTTATAGATCCCTTATAGCAACCCTTATAGACCCCTTTAAAGGAACCCTATTCCAATTGTTAAGGCCCCTATAGTAGGAGGATGTCGGGGCCCGGTGTGCAGGACTACACTTACAGGCATGAAGCCGAAAACGCTACACTCTGAACCCCCAAGCCTTACACCCCAAAGCCTAGTGGGACCCTTAGACAATCTCATGAGGGGCCCAGAAACAAGCAAGACCCTGTAATAATGCTGAAAATGACAACAAAAACAGCGGAATGAAAAGAAGACCAATACTTATAATGACACTAAGGTCAATACTGCTTATACCAGCCATTATAAACCGTAACAGTTATAAAAGATCAGAAGTAGATAAAGTAAAAACATCAGTAACACTGGAGACTCGAATAGCCGATGATCCTCGGCTTCCGCGCAAAGGCCAGGGATGTTGGCCTTCAGCCGTCGAGTCACTTTAGCTTATCGGGTTTAGGGTTTGGTGTTTAGGTTTTAGGGTTTAGGGTTTAGGTTTTCGGGTTTAGGGTTTAGGTTTTCGGGTTTTGGGTTTTGGTTTTCGGGTTTAGGGTTTAGTTTTGGGGGTTTAGGGTCTAGGGCGGGGCCCACCCTTGGTCTGACTAAAGATCTTACACACAATGCTTTTTGGCATTCGGGCTATCACGGAGAGTAGTGCATAAACTCTTTACTTTAAAAGCCCCCTACAGCAACCCTAAGCCCCTAAACCATAAACCTCAGCAAAGCTCGGTTTAGGGTTTAGGGTTTAGGGTTAGGGTTTAGGGTTTAGGGTTAGGGGCCGTAGGAGACGCGGTAGCCGAGGTAAGGGTGTTTGCACCTTTTCCGACCCCGAGAGCTGGGATGACACCTGGTCGGAGATGGCTTGTAGGGTTTAGGAGTATAGGGTTTAGGGGTTTAGGGTTTTAGGGGTTTAGGGTTTAGGGGTTAGGGTTTAGGTTTTTATACGGTTTGGAGCGCTGTTAGACGATTCAGAAACAGTTCACGCAGGTTTTAAAAGGCTTTTATACGACGTGAAATGTGTTTGTATAGGTCTTATGTGGTTTACAAAGGTTTCATATTCTTCCATAATTTGTGGCTTTACGAGGGTGTTGCAATGGTTTTGCAGGACCTTGGCTTTGGAGCTTAGGGTTTAGCGTTACAAGTTTCGGAGGTGTGTGCAGGTCGAATATTCGGAGTTTAGGACTACTTAAAGGGTCATGGGACTTAGTAACTAGGGTTATTATTAAGGTAACTATACTTATAATTGCTTATAACCCTAATTAAGGTACTTATAACCATACTTACTAAGCCCCATGATCCTCTAAGTAGGTCTCTCAAGTCAGAGGCTCAAGTCTTGCTGTTGGGGCTAAGAGGTTAAAATATAGAGATTTCAAAAAAGTTGTCCCTTATAGTCCCCCATATACTTGCACTATGATATTCTATTGTGAAGGCCCCCATAATCAAATACCTCTACACATCCCTTAGATTAACCCTTAAAGACCCCTTTAAGGGGAGCCCTAACCTCTAAGTATACACTTGAAACCCAAGGCCTCCAAGACCCTTTGAGGGAAGCCGTCGTCGTATGATCGAGGGCACCATGCGATGCACGTCAACCCGAGCAGATCCATTCGACCAGAACTAGGGCTTTAGGGTTTAGGGCTTTGGGATTGGGGTTGACAGTTACAGGCTTGGGATTTACAGGGCTGATAGGGCTTATAGGGTTCATAGGGCTACCGGGTGTATAGGCTCTAGGGTGCTGCAGATCGGAGATGAGGCGTCGATCTTCAGGGCTCGCACTACTTGTAACCTCAATCGTGAACCCAAGACCCTAAACTCAAAGCCTAAACTTCAAAGTCCTACGAAACCCAAATTGCCAAGGCCTAGATCTAAATAACCCTAGAACCCTAAAGCCCAGACTTGAAAGCTTCCAACCCCAAAACATCCTGCACCCCTATAAGATTCGGTGTGTTGGATTTTGGAGGATGCATCTTGGTCCGAAATGTTCGGGGGAGGTTGAGGTTTAGAGAAGTTCCGATAGGGGATAGGGTTTAGGGGTTTAGGGTTTAGGGTTTGGGGTGTAGGGTTTAGGGCTTTAGGGGTTTAGGGTTTAGCGTTTTGAGGGTTTTGAGGGTTTAGGGTTTCGGGTTTAGGGTTTTTAAGGGTTTAGGGTTTAGAGTCTTGGAGCCTCGGGTTGACGATCTTGTTGCCAAAGACTCCTAAGCCCCTGACTTAAGTCGAAAGGTTCTGCGTCGACCAAGTCGTGCAGGCGTATCTCTCACCGTCGCTGTGTCGAGCCTCGAGGTGGGATTGAGTTAATTAGACAAAGCCTTTGGCCTGTTGCAAATCTCCTGNAGTCGAAAGGTTCTGCGTCGACCAAGTCGTGCAGGCGTATCTCTCACCGTCGCTGTGTCGAGCCTCGAGGTGGGATTGAGTTAATTAGACAAAGCCTTTGGCCTGTTGCAAATCTCCTGTGTTTAAGTCCGTACAGTGTGCATTGATTGGCACCACGAAACACGTTTCAGAATCCGAAGATGGCAGCGAACGGCAGAGCCATGGAAAAGGGTCGAGCGGCCTTGCGGCGTCCAGTGCTGCTTGCATGCGGTGATCAGAAGAGTGCTCCAGATTTTGACNACACGTTTCAGAATCCGAAGATGGCAGCGAACGGCAGAGCCATGGAAAAGGGTCGAGCGGCCTTGCGGCGTCCAGTGCTGCTTGCATGCGGTGATCAGAAGAGTGCTCCAGATTTTGACTTGGTAGCGGAGCTGTCGGGTCGAACTCGGGGACCCCTCAGCTCTTGCTGCTTCGTCAGAATGTGGACCTTGATGGTTTTTATTCTTGGTGGTGTGACAACATTCGTGATGTTGGCAGTTACTGCTGAGGACGAAAGCATCAAGGAACCCCTGACGATTGCAGATTTGGTTGCAGAGTCCAATGACAAACATGCGCTAAGGGCAGGCCGCCGCGAACACCGAGCCGACCAGGAGTTACAGTGCGAAGTTGAGCAAGCGCTCAACAAGTTCAAGGATGAGATGAATCTCATCTTGGAGCGCCATCGGCATGACGGATCAGATTTTCCATTAGTGGTGCGTGTGGCAACAAATCCCGCGCGAGACGCAAACCGGAATCAAACGAATGAGGATGATGATGAGGACCACGATCGCAACACGTCGGGCAATCATTCGCTTACACGACGACGACTCTTGAATTGGATGGACAAGGTCAACGCGAAGCCGCTCAGATCGAAGCGACGATTGTTGCAGCTGCCGTGGTTGATGATCGGTGTGTTGCTCTCTTGTGGGCTCGTGGTGCACATGCATCACCAACATGGGCACGGAAGCCGACATCATCAGCAGAATCCACAGCAGCACGCCCACGTGGGCGACGCGGGTCCACCGTTCCTTGGAACTGCGACGCTCAAGGTGCCGCCTGCTTGGTCGGTGGAACGGGCATCGCATTATTCACTGCGAGCATGGACCAGTGACCTGGTGTTGTGGGCAGGCGCTACCGACCTAGAACCGCATAGGTTGGGACCGATTGCAGCTTTGCAGATTTCTGGAAGCGCGAAGGAGTTGGTACGCGAGATCGGGCCAGATATGCTGGCCAATGGTATGGTGGACCCTCAGACGGGTCAACACATCAGTGGCCTCATGGTGTTGGTGCGCACTCTTGCGCAACGGTATGCGCCTCTTGATGCGGAAGTTTCGACAAGGTCCGTCAGTGCGTTTCTCAACTTTCAGATTCTACCTGGAGAGAGTATCGATGCAGTGCTCGTTCGCTTCGATGTGCTGCGCAACCGCGCAACCTTAAGGGGGGGGCTGGGCATTAATAGTTCGGGTCTAGCTTGGTTGTTGTTGAAGGCGTTGGGGCTTTCGGCTGATTTCTGGGATAGGCTGTTGCAACCGCTGGGAGGCAATCTTCCGGCTGATGAGAATCACAACTGCAACAGCTGATTGAGCGCATCCGTCGACAAGGTCACCTTTTCGAAGGTGGGATGCGCACCCCGGCGCACACGCAACATCAAGGAGGCACCGGCGATCCTGGTGCTTATGCCTACTTCCCGACTTTTAATGCCCCAAATTCCCCGTATGAAGCGCACACTCATTCCAATCCGCTTGGTACGGCAAGTGCCGGCCAAGGCTACCCTGGGTTCGGTTCAGGGTTTGGGTTGGAGAGTGTCGGCATGCAGAGTTTGCGTGGGAGTAGCTCTGGACAGGGAGCATATGCCACGCAAGGGAGCGATCAATGCCCTGCGTGTGAAACTTTCTTCATGGACGAGGACATTTCCTCGGCGACCAGCACCGATGATGGTGAGTTGGATTTGACAGCTGCCTCGTCTGAGGCTTTCCCAAGTTTTGAGGTCGATGCAGGAATGCATGATGATAATGCAATGGGCAACTCCTTGCATCATGCTTATCTCTTGGCCAAGAAGCGTTGGCGCAGGTTCACGGGTAGGCCGCCGCGGCGGTACCGGAAGTATCATAACCGTAGCCGGCCCTATCAACGTCTTCAGAGAACCCCCTTTCGTTCCAGCTATACTAGTTTTCTTCCAGCGAATGCTTTCGCGGGAGGAAAGGGTCATCAGAAGGGTGGAAAGGGAGGACAAGGGCCGCGCCTCAACCCGAGGGGTCGTGACGGGAAGCCCCTCAAATGCAACAAGTGTGGGTCGGAATCACATTTATGGCGTGCTTGCCCCATGGTTGCGAAGGGAGCGAGTGCAGCTCATCACGCAGCTGCGCCACCCAGATCAGCTGTCAGTTTTCACACTGCCCGTGCTTCATCAGACGGTAGGCCATCATCAGGTCAAGGTCACATTGAAGTTTGGAGTATAGTGAGGGACAACCTGCGGTAGCAAATACGATGTATGCAGGAACGCAGTTGATGTCTCATGTTGCTGGCATGTCTGCGTACAGTGCGTTTGCGCACACCGGCATTGAGCATGAGTTGGACCGCTTGTCGCAGGTGAATGCTGCAGCTAGTGCTCGCAGCAAACGCAAATCCCGCACCGGTGAGGCTGAACAGTACCACATTGGGGACGCGAGCTCTGAGAAGCCCGCTTCATCACAGGTTAGTGTAGGATCACCTGCAGCAGATGATTCCGTGTCGCAGGTTGCCTCACAATGTAGCGTTCCCCCTACGAGTGGTATTGAGCCTTCGAACCGTGTTAGGAGCCTCAACTTGCATTCTATGTTGTTTCCTTGGTGGGAAGCGGTGCGCAAGACGAGCAACTTTCATTTGCGCACAAGGTTGAGGGGCAACAGGGTTGGCTTGCTCATTGACCCAGGCGCTCATGACAACTTGGTGGGTGAGCGAACTATGGCTCGCATGACAGAGCAGAGCGGCGCACCCTCCAAGACTTGTGCTCTTGATCGCGTGTTGCAAGTTGAAGGCGTGGGACAGAGCTCGCAGGCCGCATCGCAGAGTCAAACTGTCGAAATCGGCATTAAGGAGCGGAGAGGGTCGGTGGTTTCTGGTAGTTTCACGGCCCCTGTGATTCCCGACAGTGACTTGCCACCGTTGCTTGGATTGCGTGCTCTTAAGGAAAAGCGGGCCATTCTTGATATGGGCAATGATCGTTTGATATTGCCTGGTGATTCATTTAAACCGCCCAGCTTTGAAAACAACTGCATGGTGTTCCCTTTGGAGATGTCCGATTCGGGGCATCTCATCTTGCCTGTTGATCACGCCAGGATTGGCAAACATGGTTCAGGTGCTGAGTTGGACTTTCAAGTGAGTTGTCGAGTACCGGCTTCGGCTGAGTGCTCGAAGCCAGCTGTCAAGAAGTCCGAGCCCGCAGCAACACCGTCGTAAGTGAGCGTGGTTGCGCTGTCGTTGTCTCTGACAAGTCGGGCATTCGACAGGTGGTGTTGCATGAGTTGGGTTTTCGCACTTTGAACATTCACCATGACCTGCACAGCCGTGGTCATTATGAACACTTGCGAGATCAGTTTGCTACGATGCGTCCGAAAGTGATGTGGATAAGGTTGGCTGGACCTTGTGTGGGCAGTGGCAACAAGCGTGACAGTCAACGCACGATGCATCTGTGCAACTTGGCTGAACAACAGCTGTCCGCGCAGGGAGTCCTTGTTCTGGAGGCAAACGCTCGCTCGCAAGCTTGGCATTTGAAGGAGGTTCAGGTGCTTACTCAAAAGTTGTTCTTGACAGAGCATGTTTGTTGCAGGTATGAGGGCGTAGTGGCAAAAGGCGGTGTGCCTTGCAATACCGTGCTTCGCATGTTTTCGAATGTGCGAGTGCCGGATGGTTCACAGTGCGCGTGTCCCCCTGGTCGTCTTCATGTGCCGTTGAACCGGATTGCCAAAGCAGAAGCAGATGAGCGTTGGCTTGTTGTGATGAGGGGTGTTGTGGCTCTAGCATTACAAGCGAACACTGCTGTAATGGCAGTGCAGCACAAGCAACCCGAGTCGATTATTCCGGATCGTGAGGACCGGGATGTTGAACATTACGTTACGGTGCCTTTGAAGCGTGAGTCCGAAAGCATGGTTGTTTGCAATGCCACTCTTGTGCAACATGAGGAGTTGTGTCGGGCTGCCAGAAGTCAAGCTAACTTCTCCTTTGAGACTTGTTTGCAATTGCTTCAAGGCGCCAGTTTGAAGGGCACGACGAAGCCCCGACTCCCCACCGTTAGTGCTGCCGGGCACGAGGTGTTCGTGTTCGGTCTTTACTGTCATGGAGCCGACGTTGGCATTACTAGGCGCACGGAGGAGCACCCGGAACTAGTGTTATACTTGAACGGTTTCATGCGTTTCCACGGTGGGAGTGGAGCTTGGAGTAGCATTGCAGTCAACGATAACGTGCGAGCAAAGCCGCATCGAGACCACAACAATGCCCCAAATTCGAGCAATCAGATTATAGGCATAGGCAACTATAAGGGTGGAGAATTGTGGTTAGAGATTAGACGTGAGGAGGTTGATAGGTTTAAGAATGTGGAGTGGGTGATTTCTGATTCGGGCGACCGAATCCCGGGTCACCCACGCAACTGTCACCATCGTCTATTGCAGTTCTCTCCCGATCTTCTGCATTTCACTTTGCCCTGGCAGGGAAATCGTGTATGCATCACCTCCTACTTAAACAAGGCAACAAGTGTACTATCAGCATCGGAGCGCAAGTTGCTTGTCAATCTTGGTTTTCGCGTGCAAAATGAGCTTAGCTATCCTACAGAAGGGGCACTGCGCTATAAGGAGTTGCTGAAAGCTGGACATGTACCCAAAACTAAACGTAAGGTAGTAGAGGTTAGCCATGATGACTGTGGTGAATCCCTTGATTCGATCCTGCCCGAAGTCGAGTGTGTGTCCTGGGAAGCGTGGTTAATGGGGTCCGTCCTTGAAAGTCCTGTCATGCAGGTTCCCGACACAGTAGTCGATCAGATCTTTGTGTTCGCTTCGGGTTGTCATAGATGGATGCATGGGTCTACTGCTGACTGTTGCCTGCCTGAGCTAGAGAAGCGAGGAACAATTTCACCACAACACTTTAGGGCAGTCTTTGTTTCAGGAGCATTGGCGCCAACTTCCGATGATCAACATATACATTTGGTCGAATTGTTCGGGGGATCAGGTTCAACTTTGTTTCTCCTAGTCAAAGTACACGGTCTAAAGTCCGGTATTAACTTCGATTTTACCACCGGTTTTAACCTTAATCGCGCTGAGGATGTGCAAGTACTTTTGGACTACGTGAGATGCATGCGACCGTTGGTCGTGTTAATGGTTCCTTCATGTCAGAGTTTCGGCCATCCAGGTCGTGCGAACCAGAGTGCAAATAAAAGGGGTTGGGTTCAGTCTGGGATAGTGGGTGAAACGCTTGCTGCTGTTTGCTTGCAAATAGCGAAGATGCAGTTAAATGCGAGCCGACACTATCTGATAGAGCAACCCAGCGGTAGTGAGCTGTATGAGTTTGAGGATTGGCGCGAGTTCTTTCGCAACACAGGTGCTCGTCGGTGCGTGTTTGATCAGTGTCAAACGGGTCTGAAGTCAGAAGTGTACCCTTATCTTCCGATCAAGAAACGCACCGAAATCTGGACATCAGCGGAAGTGTTGATTCGAGGTCTGCGCGATAAGCAATGTGCTGGTGATCATCAGCACGCACGGGTACCGACTTGGAGCAACAGCCATCATGCATCGTTCAGTCGGAGCTCTCAGTTCTGGCCTCTAAAGCTGTGTGACATAATAGCCGCGTCAATAAGCGATCTTGTGTTGAGCAGTCCTCAAGCATATTTCCCTTCGGACGCTCATCTTGAGTGTCCCGGATGTCGGTGGCACAAGCGCAAAACGGATCCTTCGCACTTGCGTGTGGGGGATTGCAAATATCCGAGGGAAGAGCCTGTGATTTATGAGTGTCCGGGATGTGTGAGCTCCCGACCCAGAGATCATTCAAGCCATAGGCTCGATGACACTTGTCAATGGGCAGTGGCTCGTAGTATGCCTGAGGGTGCTTCGAGGGAAAGAACAGGTGGTCATCCCCGGGATGGTAGGATTCCGGCATCCGCCGAACCCACAACTGCACTAGATCTGGAACTCCGTATTAACCGCGCCGGGCCACTCACTGGATCGGCTAAGAGCGCTCCCAGTGCATCGCGCGGTGCTCGCCGGGACGCGGAGGTGCAGGTAAGTGAAGGTGGGTCAGGACCATTAAGAGCAGAACCCTCTAGGGCATCAACTAGGAGACGTGATGCAGATCACGCCGCCGGTGAGCCAGCAAGAGCCTCAACGTGGCGACCTGAAGATGATCAACCCGCATCTCCACCAGCTCGATCGGCAGATGCTCGTGGTAGTGCAGATGCCCCTGCGGCACCGGTAGAGGATGAAGCACGAGTAGACGCAGGAGCCGCAGCGGATGAAGAGGACTGGACCAAGTTTGACTTGGGCAGATCTCTGTTGCAACTGCGTTCGGTTCGGGAATCGATTGTTCGTCGCACATTGAGGTTGTTGCATATACGCTGGTACCACGCGTCAACTCAGAAAATGAAGAATCTGTTGAGTGCTGCGGGAGTTGAGCCACGTGTCCTACAGATTGTCCCCACTATTGTGGATACATGTAAGGTGTGTAGAGCGTGGATGCGCACCGGACCGAGGTCTGTCGCTAGCACCCGGTTGCCAAATTCATTCAATTCTGAGGTGCAGCTGGATTTGCTGTTCTTTAAAGGTAAGCCAATTTTACATGTCATCGACGTGTGTACCAGGTTCACCGCCGTTTCTTTGTTGACCGGGCGCGACACCGACACCATCTTGACTGCCTTTCAAAAGATTTGGGTGTCGTATTTCGGACCGCCTGAAAAGCTTGTAGGTGACCAGGAAGGTGGATGGGCGTCTCCAGCCGCCGTGGCTTGGTTACAAAACCGTGACATAACGTTTGTTCCAAAGGCTAAATACAGCCACGCCGGAGTAGTTGAGCGACACAACGAGATATTCCGTCGGCAGCTACACTTCCTGTAGGCTCAAACCCGAGAATCCGGAATGAAGGTTTCACTTGAAGCGATCGTCGCCGAAAGTGCTTATGCCAAGAATGCCTTGTTTCGTATCGGCAATACTACGCCGTACGAATGCGTCATCGGAAGGGTTCCCCCCTTGTTTGATGTGCTTGGACATGAAGACACAAACGTAGTGGACGTGCGGGACTCCGAACGCATCCGCAGTAAGGCCATTCAGGCGATGCTTCAAGCCACTTCCGAAAGCAAGACGCAAAGAGCCAACAAAGCGAAGACTCGAGTAGCGGGTGAAATGCTTGAGCTTGCTAATGGGGATCTGGTTGACTTTTATCGGGAGCCCATTAGTAAAGATAACTCAGGTTGGTTAGGCCCTGCCACGGTTATAGACTTGACGCAGCTCAAGGAAGGACAACTTACCGTGCGTTGGCAGGGTAGAGCCATACTCTGCCGAGTTCAGGACGTCAGGCGAGCATTGATATTCTGTAGTTTTCTGTCGGTCCACAATGCAGATTCGCCAATCGCGGTATTGGTGGGCGCTGCCGAAAGACATAGGGGAAGCGTTCTTAGGTTGGGTTGGTTCAAGAACAAAGAGGTGTGGAGGCCCTTTGAAGCCAACTCGTCTTATCCCCGCGTGCTTATTGCAGGTTTACATGTGGCAGCGTGTCATTTGCAACTGACGGGAACAGTATCGTTTAGAGCTGGATGTGCAGTGAAACGGTTGCCCGGAGTGCATTCGGATGAATCGCTGATGATATGGTGGCAGGTTGGTAAGCTGAACGAATGGTTTCATGCCTTTATCAGCCCTACAGAGCACACAAATTGTCAACGGTTGTTTGGACAGGATCCTAGCAATGTAGGGTTTGTACAATTCTTCATTGAAGACTCAGAAGCCATCTTGCAGCTGAGACAAATCGTGACGGATGTGCCACATCTAGGGGGACTACACGAACCGTCGATGCCACGGCTCCGTGATGTGCAATCTGAAATCAGACGACGACTGCCGCATGCATTGGAAGACAGGGTGGTGAGTGATGGTCATGATGAGGCACTCGAGTTATCGTCCGATCAGTTGACGGGAGACACTGACGACACCAGCTTCACCATCGAGAGGGAGTACGATGCATTGTATGCTCACTGGCATGCACCCGAAGTGTCAGCTTTCCCTGCTCCGGAGTGTTCGTTCGTCATCACAAACGATTCGGATGAGGAGTTTGAGGATTTAAGTTTGCATTTTGATAAGGACAGTGCGAGGTACACGTATGCCAGTACAGCGGTGGGCATGCCCCGTCACGATGAAACTTTGGCAGTCTTCGCATCTGGTGCAACTCCAGCGGTCATTGAGCGCTCTTTGAACGTGCTCACGCGTGCTGAGGCGTTAGCTAATGCGGAGCAGTGTCGAGTGTCTATGATCAAGGAGTTGAATCGTTGGCATAAGCACAATGCTTGGCAAAGGATGCCGCGACATTTGGCGCGGAACGCATTGCAGAGTCGATGGGTGCTTAAATGGAAAATGATCAAAGGCGCTAAGGACGTGAAGGCGCGTTTAGTAGTGCAAGGATTTCGGGATTGCCAGCCGGTTTTAAACTATGCAGCCACCACTTCTCGATGGGCACAGCGTTTGCTGATCGTAATCGCCGTACAATTCCAGTGGAAGCTCATGAGCGCTGACATAAGTGAAGCGTTCTTGCGTGGATTGACGTTTAAAGAGCTTTTCGAAGCAGGGGTGGATAAGGAGCTGCGTAGTGTTCAGTTGGTCCTTCCGCCGGGTGCAGCAGAACTTTTGCGCACGTTGCCGGGAATGGAAAGTTTCGATCCCGATGTAGAAATTCTTGATATGCTGAAGCCGGGTTTCGGTCTGAAAGACGCGCCGCGATTATGGAATCTTGCGCTTAAGAGGGTGCTCACGAAGATAGGTTTGCGAGCAACGCAAACTGATCCCCAGTTGTACTTGAAACATGTCGAGGGCACCTTAGTCCTTATTCTTTCGGTTCATGTCGATGACTTAAAAATCACCGGCAAGGATGAGGAAATTTCATCGGCAATCAAAGTCCTGGAAAGTGAGTTCGACGAGCTCAAGCTGGAGCAAGATGAATTTGAACACCTCGGCTTGAAGCATGTGCTTCATTCGGATGGTTCGCGGTCCGTGAGCCAGCAACACTACGTGTCGGAGTTGCGTCCCATTCCAGAAACCGACCTTAAGATTAGTGGTTTAGAGGTTTCAGTAGGTGATGAGCTTCAACGTGCGTTTATGTCTTTGCTAGGAGGCGTGGCATGGTGTGTGCAGACACGCCCTGACATTGCCGTCTTCGTGTCGGCGCTGCAGCGACATCTTAAAGCTCCTACCGGCAAAGATATTGTCAACTTGAATCGAGTGTTGAAGTATATTAAACTGAAGCCTCTTGAACTACGATACTCTCGAATCGATGATCCTTGGCGTTTAGTTGCTATCTCTGACAGCAGTTTCAAGAGTGAGGATCAAGATTGTTTAGCGGTCCGTTCAGGAATCATCGCACTGACAAGCAAGAGTGGAGTACGAGCCGGTACGAACAGGCTACAGGTCCTTGAGTACGTGTCTAAGAAGCAGAGCAAAGTGAGCCGTTCAACATTTGCCGCTGAACTTCATTCATGTTTAGATCTCAGTGGCACTGCGTTGATGATTAATGCTGCTCTTAGTGAAGTTTTACTCGGTAGTATGCCTGCTGCACGGTTGCTCGAGCTGCAGGAAGCTAACCAACATGCTTTATGTATTGACATGGTGTTAGACGCGGAGTCTGTGTTTAAAAGCCTGAAAGGAGAGGAGACGAAGTGCACCGACCAGTCGATGCTTCTGCATTTGTTGGTTTTGAGACAGCTTGTAGGCAAGGGTCTCACTAGGATAGGTTGGGTTGATACAAGGTCTATGTTGGCCGATGGTTTAAACAAAGGGGTGATCGACAGGGAACCGCTGCGAAAGCTCGCAGAATTGGGGAGTTGGGATGTTTTGCAGGAGATGCAGTGGCATGAGCATTCTGTGAATGCAAGCGACGCTGTGTCCAACACAGCCCTTCATGCATTAAGGTTGTATCTCACACTAATGTCTTCTAAGCCTTAGGTTTGTAATAACAGCTTCTAGGTCAGATCCCTTACGAATTCCTCTTGCAGATACTCAACCTGTCAGCATGCGACTGCCTGTCGCAGAATGAACATCAACAAGCGTGCGTCGAAGATCGATGCACAAGCAACCCGAGTCGAAAGGTTCTGCGTCGACCAAGTCGTGCAGGCGTATCTCTCACCGTCGCTGTGTCGAGCCTCGAGGTGGGATTGAGTTAATTAGACAAAGCCTTTGGCCTGTTGCAAATCTCCTGNACACGTTTCAGAATCCGAAGATGGCAGCGAACGGCAGAGCCATGGAAAAGGGTCGAGCGGCCTTGCGGCGTCCAGTGCTGCTTGCATGCGGTGATCAGAAGAGTGCTCCAGATTTTGACGACTTACGGAAAGTACTTGAAATCATATGGGTGGTGGTCAAAAATTAGGGTCCCCTTTTTGGGTACCCTACATATTAGGTGCCGTACTATATTAAGGACCCAAAAAGGGACCATAATTTTGACAACCACCCATATAGCGGTCTTTACCCTAAGGCGCCAAAAGGAGTCATGGGCTTTCTGGGGGAGGGGCGCGGCTTTGGGGGCTAAGGTTTGGGATTTCACTACGAGGGTCCAGGAGCCTTAGGGTGAGGCCGCAGCTGAGCAGCAGGAGCTGGATTGGCAGCAAATGTTCAGGCTGGCAGTGTGTGACAGGCCTTGCTTCTTTTTTAGCTTGGACAGGCGGTCGGTGCTGCTGCGCTTTCAAACGGACCAAACTATTTTTGTGTCACTGTGGCCACTGGTGGATTACAGCCTCCCGATCCATCAGCCGCATGTCTCTGTTGGCCTGCGAACGGAGATTTGCAATCTTTTGCGGATGATGTTGCTGGCCTGGCCTTGCCCGTCCGCCTGCGCTGTGAGCTGGTGCACTATCGTTTAAAGGCGTTTCCTTCACAAAGGAGTGTTGGAACTGTTGGTGCTTAGAGTTGAAAACTTCTGGTTGAAGGCCCGACGAAGGATCTTGGTTGCGGCTTGAGGATTGGATCTCAAACCACAAACCCTAGGCCCTAGATACTAAACCCTGAACTCCCTCAGGGCCCGAACAAGTGGGTGTTGATTGCGCTGTAACTAATCACCGATTCACGCTTACATTCATTCCTATCCATTGCCCTATACCTTCAAACTGAAGCACACCCCAGTCTAACCCCAACCACCAACACAAAAAGCTAGAACCCCAAAGGGCTACAGCCAAAAAACCTATACCCCAGGCCCCAAGGACAACAAGCCCTTTTGCCCGGATCTGAGCCGAATAGAGCTCTTTTGAACCCTATCGAAACCCGAGCCCAAAACACCAAATCCTAAATTTCAAAACCCTGAAGCCCGTAAGTCCTAAATGCCGAAACCCTCGATCCAGGAATGGGTTGACAGCCCCGCTGAGCTGGATGACATCCTTTATGGCTACGGCTGCCTGCAGAGCATGCTACAGTAGAAGCCAGAAAGTTGGAACATTATCCTCATGCCCTTAAGGTAAAGTATAAGGGATCCTAGCACCAATCCTCCTAAAGCCATGTTCCAACTTTCTAGGTTACTAAAGGGCGGGGGGTTTTAGGGCTCAGGGCTCGGGTCGGACGAATTGGGTTTAGGGTTTAGGGGTACCAATGCTATCCTTAAGGACGAAATGAACCCTAAAAGGGTTTAAGGTTCATATACCATATAGGGATTCATAGTATATGGGTATAGGGCCCCTACTTTTAAGGGTCATTTCGTCCTTCAGGATAGTTTACCGCAAGACGCAGTTGCAGCTGTTCAGGCCCCAACATTATACTGGGTTGTCCAAGTTGGGTTTAGGAGCTTAGGGTTTAGGGTATTAAACAAAGTTCGCTGAACCGCCTTGTCTATACTTTGGCCAGGAACCCTCCAGAAATTATTGAGGCCCCGGTAATCTGGATTTAACCCTGTCCCCATATCGGCCCTCATCCGCATGCAACCGAGGTTTTAGCTACACGCACCGTCGTCAAGCGAGCTTGCTGCACCTTCGGCCTTAGTTTCAGTATTAAGGCCGCGAAGGACATGAGCATAACAACTCTACCGGGATGTCCCTACCGAATTTCGTGGGCTGAACCATAAGAGGTTGAATGTGTGATATCTCTACCTAGATTGTTGTCTTATGTGCTGTTTCTGGGCCCGGAATACCCAAGTGCAAGTGGGTTCCAAAACGTAAAGACAGTTGTTTGGGGCTTAGGTTTAGGGGTGAAAGGGTTTGGGTAGGTCACTCCCAATTAGATGTGTTTTTGCATAATCTCACCTGGGCCCTTGTGATAAAGGATCCGGCTCCACTCGTCATTGTCATCAGTACCCTAAACCCCAAGCCCCTGAACTCTAAACCCTAAACCATTACCCTAAGGCTCTAAGGACTCATATTTCAAGGCTTTTGGGCCTAAAGACCATATTATATAAGGTTTTTGGGCCTTAGGGTGACTGTTCTTATTATTACTGTGATTTCTGGCCCCAATCCCTAGATTTCAGCTAGAGACCTGCTTCCAGCTGTTGTGATCTGCCACGAAGCAAAGCTGTCCTTATATTTCCTACGTCACACGGGCGTTTAGAACGCCAGCCCTGGCTATCCACTTCAATGAGGATGCGATATTGCACTTATGGGGGTTTTCGGCTCTATAGGGTGCTGGGTTTGAGAGGTTAGGGTTTGGGGTTTAGGGTTTGGGGCTAGGCTCCGGGCCCCAGTGTACTAGGGTTTTTTTTCAGGGTGCCAGGGTTCCGAAAAGGGTCCACTAGAAGGGTTGCCTGCAGGTTTGAGTGTGGAGCATTAAAGTAAAGTAAGGTCAAAGCCTCAGCCCGGGCCCATGAAGCCCTGAGCACCCTAAAGCCTCAATCCCTATACAGTAGAAGCCAGAAAGTTGGAACATCATTATCCTCATGCCCCTTAAGGTCAAGTATAAGGGAATCCTAGCACTAATCCTCCTAAAGCCATGTTCCAACTTTCTGGGGTTCACTATAGTAGTTCTCCTGCTGAAAATGTACAAAGGCCAAAGGGACCCGCAGCGGAACCGGAAAGATCTAAAACCGCAGTTCTGCCCTGACCCTAAGAATATGCTTACAAATACGACCCTACCAAATCAGTGTCCAGTAATCGAAACCCAAGTACCTAGTTATAGGAACCTTTGCACCCGTACCGAACCCCGACCCCCTAAAGCCCTATGATAGCCCTAAACCCTCAGCCCTAAATCCCAACTCCTACTCCCTAAAGCCCTCGGCGCTGAACCCTAAACCTGAACTTTTTGTCCCTGAAACCACAAGCCCTGAACATGGAACCCTAAAACCCAGGTTTCCGTACCCCAACGTCGGATTCGCCGAAGATGCGCCTTTTTTCCTCAAACTCCGCGAGGTGTACGGAAACGATAAGGCCAGGGTTTGGGGTTTGGGGTTTAGGGTTTAGGGTGTGAGGGTGGGTGGAGCATGGTGGAGAGGGGTTTGAGGGGTAGGGTTCCTCCTCTGGGGTTTTCAGGGAGTCTGTTCGAGTTACATGAAGGTTTTGGCTCGGGGTTTGTGAGGATTACCCCTAAACCCTAAACCCTAAACCCTAAACCTTACGACTAGCAGGATTAAGGGTCAGCTCCTAAGAGGGTCTTGTTGGGGGAGAGCTTGGCCTTGGGAAGCTAAGGTCTGGGATTTCACTACGAGGCTCCAGGACCCTTAGGGTAAGGGGGGTTAGGGTTATCTATAAGGGTTCCTTAAAGGGATCTATAACCCAGAGGGTCCATATACACTACTATTATGGAATTAGGTCCCCAAAACTATAATGGGGATGGTCTTTTCAGTTTACCCTCTCAATAAGGTCCCGTTAAAGAGAGCCAGAAGTAGGGTTCAGAAGGGGTACCCTTTAAGGGGTCTCCCTAATACTACTCCCAATTAGGGTAAGGGTTTACCATGTTTACCGTTCTGGAGCCAGGGTCTCAGGTTCTGGAAATGGGGATCAGGGTGTAAGGGCTTAGGGACTTAGTAACTAGGGTTATTATTAAGGTAACTATACTTATAATTGCTTATAACCCGAATTAAGGTACTTATAACCATACTTACTAAGCCCCATGATCCTCTAAGCAGGGTCTCAGGTTCTGGAAATGGGGATCAGGGTGTAAGGGCTTAGGGTGTACAGTAGAAGCCCAAAAGTTGGAAACCCAATAGCCTCAATCCTTAAGAGTAATATATAGGGAATCCCAGCATTATTTGGCCTTTATAAGGTTTCCAACTTTATGGGGCTTACTGTAGAGTTTGGGATTTAGGATTTTTAACACATGGTTGAGGGATGTTGGTGTACTGTAGGGTTCCTTCAGGTTATATCTAGACTATTCCTGGTGTTCCTTTGTAGAATTGTACCAGATCCTAGTCTTCCTTTTGGAATTTTATTGATCCTTAGCCCTAAACCCCAAAAGCTAAGCCCTATAAACCCTAAACCCCAAAAGCTAAGCCCTATATAAACCCTAAACCCCAACCCCCTTAGTATGCACCTAGCCCCTGGCCCGGCTGTGCAGCCCGAAGCCTGACGTTCCAAGGCAGGGGTCCGGTCGCGGGGGTTGAGGGCGTCATTACAGTTTGGGTTTTCGGGCTTACGCCGACCCTGAATAACCTACCTTCTGAAGGACTTACATCAGGAAATCAGAGAAAGGAGCCCTAGAAAGGTAGGTTTTTAGGGGTTAAGGTAGGTTTAAGGCTAAGGCTTAGGGTTTGGTACTTCAGGGTGTACGAAAAAATACAGTCTGGGATTTACGGCGAGTTTTAAAGCTTAGGGGGTGTAAGGTTCCGGGATCCAAAACAATCCGTACAGCCGCAGAGCCTCAAGAGTTCAGGGTGGAGGTTTTGGGCTTAAGGTTTAAGTAGGGTTTATCGGTCAGTGCAAGCCCTTTGGAGACATCCTAAACCCTACAACACCCAAACCCTAAACCGTAAACCCTAAACCCTAAACCCTAGCCCTAGAACCCTTAACGCCCGCCTGCTCCCAACCGCTGCGGAACCACAAACGCCAAAAGCCGCAAAAGCCAAGCTGCTCGAAGACCCCTCGGGGGCTTGGACTGTGGCTTGGAGTGTTAAACCCGAACACCCTGAAGCCAAGGGTTCAGGGTTTAGGGTTTAGGGGTTTAGGGGTTTAGGGGTTTAGGGGTTTAGGGTTTAGGGTTTAGGGTTTAGGGGTTTGGGGTTTGGGGTTTAGGGGTTTAGGGTTTAGGGGTTAGGGGTTTAGGGGTTAGGGGTTTAGGGTTTAGGGTTTAGGGGTTTTGGTTCAGGTAAACACTCGGAGCCCAAAGACAAGCCAGGTACTCCTGTACAAGGATGTCGACGGCCTCTGTCTTCACATCATGTGCCCAGCCCAGCACGGGTCTTATCCTAGGTCCTACACCTTTCTTAGGGTACCTAGTCTTCGGGTTTAGAATTCTATGTAAGTGTGGGAATAATGAGCAATAGCATCCCCTTATAGCCCGTCGACCACCACACTTTATCTCAACCGAAAGCACTACTGTACCTATTAAGGCCCTTCTATCATATCCCCAAAATCCTATTGTTATTGTTAAAGCCTCTATAACCCAGGTATGACCTTGTAAATTTCTTATAGGACCCTTTCAGGGAACTCTTTTTGTCCAATCAGTAAGGATTTGGTCTTTTCGATCGAAGGTTTTTCCGGGAGCCGCCAAAAAAGGGAACCTGAGACATTGACTACGCATCCCTTGGGTACTTCAATGGTTTGTTCGTTGAATTCGTTGTTGGGGTTACCTAAACCCAAACCCTAAACCCTAAAGTATCCCTACAGCCCTACTGTTACGGGTTCTTTTGTAGGGATCTGCAACAATCGACGTTTGCTTACCACTCTCCGTTAGATATGCCGGCTTATTATTGTAGCCTCTTGAAAGCCTTCTACCTGACGTTCTCTAGATACAGTAATTCACAGGTGCTGCACGTTTGTGTCGCTGCCCTGCATGTTGAGTATTTTGAGTGGGGCGTCTCATATTGTCTCATATCAAGCATATGGGAGTTTCCGAAAATTAGGGGTACCATATGTTGGGGTCCTTATAATAAGGACCCTACTGTTTAGGGTACTGTATTAGTGTCCCCTATTTTTGGAAACTCCCATATACACTTTGGAGAGGTAACTCTGGAGCAACCAGTAACTCGCAGCACGTCTTTATCCACAAAGGCTCAAGTACCCACTCAGCTACCCATGTCTTGAGGGTTTACTCAAGATTTAGGGGTCATTCAGGGCTTCGGGGCTGTGCAGAGCCTTGAACCCTAAACCGAGTTTAGGAGTTATTTAGGGTTTAGTGGGGTTGGGGAGTGCCGACTCGGCGCAGGCATCGGGCCAATACCGCACAAGTTCTCGGCAGCCGCAACGCTTCCGCGCAGGAGGGGTGAAGCCAGACGAGGGTTAAGGTTTACTGTTCTAGGGTGTGCGGTTTAGGGTTTAGGGTTGAGGCAGGAAAGGTGTGAAGCCGTGTTCGATACGGCTTCTATAACGGTTCTGTAAGATTCAGATGGTTTTATAAGGATTTATGGTCAACCATGGTTCAACTTTCCAGCAAATATTCTGAGCAAATCTACCTTACTTACGCATTTCTCGCATTAGTTTAGGCAGGGGGTGTCCTGCAAACCCGGTAACCCTGAAACTGCAAGGCTGCAAGCTCGTGGCTGAACCCTTATCCCTGCAACCCTAGCCTTAAATCCGGGAGAATAACTACTCTGCAGTTTTCCTGTGCTGTCTGAGTTATCATCTGGAGCTTTGACATAGTGTGTGTCCACCTAGGGTGTGCTTGTCTCTGCGGGGGGGGCTTAGCGCGTCACACAATTTACAAAATCCAGGAGATTGCTTCGCTGGAAGTGGCATGCCGCTTGCCTGAAGGTTGCTGGCGTTCCCAGAGACTCCAAAACCCCTTACTTGAAGCATATACACCTTAAGTCTGAATTCGAAATAGGAGATAGGAGTTTGTTGGCGTTTTGGGTTTCGACTCTGCAAAAGAGGGGCGTTCAACCCTGTATCGTTCAATCTGGCTAGTTGAGGGCATTGCGATTGTTCAAGCGCCGGGGCAAGTGTATGCTCCCAGTCCTGAAACAAGGCTCCCCTGGCTTCGGGCATTCCGGCCTGGAATTGTGGATTAACTTTCACACCCGAAAGGGCGTGGGCCTTTGGGATATTTGTACTTCCGATACTGTTTCTGCTTGGACTCGAAGAACCACACCCCGACACCTACAAGTATAACTCTCAGCAATATCTCCGGATCGATTCCTAGACGCAAGGCCTTACACCCCTGAACCCTAAACCCGAAAACCGTAACCCCCTCAACCCTAAAGCCCTTGCAGCCCTAAACCCTATAAACCCTAAAGTCCCAAAACCCTAAACCCTTTAAGGAACCCCTAAACACCCTAAAATCCGCAAGGCCTTACACCTTTTCAAAAGATGATCGACAACGACTTTTTCCGCTTCTCCCCCTGGCGGCCGCCTGTGCGCCTCTTGAACTCCATTCCTAAGTTCCTTTTTGGGGTCGTGGTACCCTTTCCTGGGGTTCCTTTTAAGGGTACTATAGAGTCTATAGAGTTCTCTAATAGGGTTCCTTTCAATGATAACCGTAATTACTAAGCATGCCTAGAGATCCCTATATCATTCAATTAAGGAATATACCTTACACTATAATAGGATCCCCAATATGATTTAATACGGTCTATGCCTTAATTAAAGGGGTTTTGGAGTCTCTGCATTCCTAGGCCCCTGAGTAGTACCCTTTTGAGGGTTTAGGGTCTACTAGGTTCCTGAGTAGTACCTTTTTGCCCTTTTTGCATTAGGGTCTCCTTATTAAAACAGAATAGCAGGACAAAGGGTATCCTTATTGTAAAGGGGGTGCTCGGGAACCTAGATTCTCATGTCTATAGGAAGCCATCTGGATGCGTCGCAAGTGGTTTTTGATGAACGACTCCAGGGTTTAGGGTTCAGGGTTTAGGGTTTAGGGGTTGAGAAGGAAAGCATATCAAGTGCAGTAAAGAACTATCCGTATCTACAGGTGTACATATTCTTGTTTGTCAATTTGCGGCTCCTTACACAGAGCCGCCTCGAGCCTCGATCCCTGCCTAAGGGCTAAGGAACATACCTTAAGATATAGTAGGATTAGGGTCTAGGGCGCACGGGGATCCAGAATAAGATATGGAAGGATTAGGGTCTAGGGTTTGGGTACCCAAAATTAAACCCTAAACCCTAAACATTAGGGTTTAGGGTTTATAAGGACTATGATTTGAGGTACATGAGAGTTTGGAAGGTCTGGGGACCCCCGCCATGAGAGGCGAGGAGACACATTCCAAAGTCCACACCCTCCAAAGAGAGTTTTGGACCGGCCGAAGTGTCTACCTAGCAGGAGCCCCCAAGCATTCTTCAATATTTGGGGCATACTGGAGGGTAGTTGGGGGGGTCCAGGCAAACCCTAAACCCTTTAGGGTTTGGGGTTGTGGGTTTAGGGGCCTAGAACGTAGATTTTATGGTTGGCATCCTTTCGTCCGAAACCAAGGTGACGTTTTCGGGTTCAGGTAAAGCAGAAAATCCCAAACCCTGAACCCTCAAACCTTGAGCCTTGAACTCTAAAGCCCAAACACCGAATCCAATCTCTTATGGCCCTGCCGAAGGCTTGCCGGCGCTTTCTGCAGAAATCAGCGTGGACTGGGTGGAGGATGACGCGGAAGCAAGTGTTTTGGGGGGTGCGATTCTCGGTTTTTAGTGTGTTTTAGGGCCTGTGGAGTTTGAAACCCTAAACCCTAAACCCTAAACCCTGGACGTGTGGGTCTTGCATTCGGGTTTTCTGCAAGGGTCTCATTGGTTGAAAAACGGGTTGAATCCGGGGTTCATAAGTGTTTGCTGCAAGTGTTTATAGAGTTGCCCAGAGTTGAATTAGGCAAGCTACCTCGAATCATATGATTAATTAAGGATGTTCCTGAATGTTTCCGTGGCTTTTTTTTTGAGAAGTATTGGGCTTGGTGGGGGGGTTAGCATGTCTCTGGGCCTTGGGGTTTGCCGTAGCGGAGCTTTACAGACTTGGGGGTTACAGGCGAGTCCGCTTTGTGGCCAGAGGAAAAATTTTGGGCTGACATAAGGCCCTGCCCTAATTTGGGGTTTGAGGGCTTGGCAAATGCAGGGTTGAGGCTAGGTGTGGGATTCTGGGATCCGGATGCAGGCAAAACTTCAGCTTAGCAGAACCGACGTGCTTGTGATGACAGCATGGAGACATATTAGGATGTCTGCTAGGACTGGCTCTCGTCCTGTATGGTGCTTCGGTTCAAAACATAAATCGTGAACGTTTGCTGTATCCTTTCGAAATCTTCTCGGATGCCCAGCATATCCCCAAGGGTCCAAAGGACCCAATAATTAGGTACTCGGCTTTAGGATAGTAGTTATGTAGGTTAAGGTTTTGGAGAGTATATGATTATTAGGTACTTGGACCCTTGGGGTATGCCATGAGTTACCAACGCTGCATGCTTGCACACACAAGCATGTATCGCGTACCGATCTTCACAAAGCACATAAGGCTGAGAAAGGCAGCAGGATGCACAAAGTACGACATAAAGAAAAGCATGCGCCCTTTGACAAAAAATAAATCACGTACTTTCTTGGTTGTTGATAAAAGCTTCCGTTCTAGGCACAAGGGGAGCCTCAGTTGCCCTCGTATTTCCCCAGATTGAGACCTCGGCGAGGCTGTCCCGAGGAGTGGTCGTATCGTACTCTGCTACAGAAAGAGCTCAAGGTTAGCCAGAGCAGATGCTGACGACTGCCGGTGCAGTCCATGCAAGCGCCAAGCTGACGGCGGTCAAGCTCATGCCAGCTTCTGTCGGGATCTGGCAATGCCACGCCAGAGGATCTGTGCTGGCGAGCGCCTGCAGCACCTCTACGAGGACTTCCCGGAGCAACCTCATCGACCTGCCGATTGAGGTCTCTGAAAGTAAACCCTGAACCCTAAACCCCGCTTCCTTAGACCAGGTTCTTGTCAAGACCAATCCGGAACCCCTGGGGTTTAGGGTTCAGGGTTCTGGGTCCTGGTCCTATACTTAGTGGTGAGGCTCGACACGGCTTTACTCCACCTCTACCCTGTCACTCCAAAACAACCCTAAACCCTAGGACTCTAGACCAGGCTCCAAACCCAGAGGCAGAATCGATCAGGCCGACACCGAAGCTCAGCCCCCAGAGGATCTGATTAACATAGGGGGCCTTAATAATTGCAAATACTATTTTTGTGGTTTCTTATCATAATCATAGTAAATTTACCCCAAAACCCTATTCAAATTATCAAAGCCCCTTTATCAGGCACAAAGCGCGGGTGTTTGCATCAGGAATTCCAGCTACTGTTCGGTTCGTGCAGGCATTGTACCCCGTGTAGATACCAAAAAAAAATCTACGGACTCATATATTAAGGCTTTCGGGCCCAAAGACCATACTATATATGGCTTTTGGGCTGTTTTGATGCCCAGGGATAGTCAGGATCCTGTGTCCCAAAACCTATAACATCCCTACAGATTCCTCAAAGGAACCCCCAAAGCCTAAGCCTGAAAACTGAAGTTCTTAAGATCCTTAACCCCTGAAGGGACCCGCAAAATCTCCAAAGCTGTCCTACATTCCTAAACCTGAAGGGGTTTAGGGGTTTTGGGTTTAGGATTTAGGGCTCTTTAGGGGGGTTTAAGGGGGTTTAAGGCTTAGAGCTTGGGATTTAGCGTTTAGGGTTTAGGTCTTAAACGCTAACCTCCCTTGACAGGAGGAGGCAGCCGATGTCATTCCAAAGCTCCGCGCATCGACGTTGGAAGGGCCAGGCCAGTCGTTTAGGGTTAGGTGCTTTAAGGGTGAAGGTTTAGGGCTTAGGGTTTAGGTTGGGTGCCTTTAAGGTTTATAGGGTTTAGGAGATTCGGGTGGGGTGTTTGTCTCGGTTCCTCCAAGGGTCCCTTTAATTCCTGGACCATAGCATGGAGGATATTGACGGGCTTCACTCACGCTTCAGGTGCACAGGCCTTACTTTTAAGAAGGGCTTACCCCAAAGCCGGTTTGCCCAGCTGATCCTGCGTCCCAAAGCACTGACTCGAAGCCTGAACTTTGATGGCAAACGCTGCTTGGAGATCCAGTGGTGATGCAGTTTGCAGGGCAAGAAGTAAACCCCACTACTATCCCCTTAGAGTTGTGATTTGCTCTACATCAAAAGACAGCCCGAAATTCTATTCGAGTTTCTTAATACGGCACCTGTATAGCTTTGTTTGAGGGCTAGGGTCTAGCTAGGACTCAGGAACGACTGGACATCGTTGCGTCCTCCAAAGAGAGACCCTACACCATGACGCGGGCTTCGGGCTTAAGAGGGCCCCGAGAGAGCACATAAATCCCTGATAAGTCCCCTTATAACGAAGCCCATGAAGACAGTCATATCCTCGTAACATGCTTATGCTTATGTCCTTCTTTGGGCCTCTACTTAAAGGGTTTCTCCACTCCCCTTAGAAGGCAGGCTTAGGGGCACGAAATGTGCAAGATTAATGCTTTCAGTTTTGACCTGGAGGGTAGACCTTTCACAGTAGACACCTAATCACTTGAACCCTAAACTTCGTGAGCTCCATTCAGCCCACGAGGTCATCATTACCAACAGCGACATCATCAACTTATGGGTGGTTGTCAAAATGATGGTCCCTTTTTGGGTCCCTATATAATACGGCACCTATTATTTAGGGTACCCAAAAAGGGACCATAATTTTGACAACCACCCGTATGCAGCAGCAGCAGCAGCATCATAGTTATACTACCATCACGGTGTTGTTGCTGTTGCCAGCCTTCGCCGTAGTGGCAGAAGGGTATAAAGCAGCACAAGACACAAAACAAACACATAGCTGTACACATACACAAGAGACAAAACAAACACATAAAACAAACATAAGCGAGAGCAGCAACTACCAGAGGAACCAATACAATGCCAACGACTATGACGATCATAATGTTGACGCAGAAAAAACGTCTAAACCCCAAAGCTTGGACCCGAAACCCCCTGTGTAGGAACCTACCTAATTAAGGAACTCTGGGCTTATAATAACCCCAAAATATACGAAGAACCCTAACAAAGACCGGGCCTACCCCCCTCCAGGTACCCTACCATCCGTGAGAGGTTCCTCAACCCCGCAGGGCAGTAGTTGCCCTGTGTTTAGGGTTTAGAGTTTAGGGTTTAGGGGTTTGGGATGGTTTGGTGTTTAGGGTTTTACCGTAAATGCCCCAAGCCCACATCCTTCGGTGACCCAGCCCTAAAGCCCTAACATAGGTCCCTGAAGCCTTAGAATCTGAAACTTACAAATGCAGATCTAAACCCTACACCCTTAAACCCTAAACCCTACAAGTGCAGATCTTACCAGGTGGCTTCGATGTCACGGCCAACCCACCCATGCGGCCGCGTGCCGACTCTTTCCGCAACTCCGAGTGCTCCGCTCCTGGGCCGCAACCTAGCGTTGGTTTCGGTTTGTAGGTTTAGGGATTAGGGTCTGGGGTTCAGGGTTGAAGGATTTAGGGTTTAGGGTACGACCTACCTGGGGCTCTCGGAATTCCAGGAGGTGCCTTTCATAGATGTGCTGCAGCACTGTAGCCCTTGTAGTTTGTATCTAAGCTTAGACAGAACCCTAAGGGTCCAAGTACCTGAAAATCATATACTCTCCAAAATCCTAACCTACATAACTACTATCCTAAAAGCGAGTAACTAGATATTGAGACCTTTGGACCCTTAAAACCCTACTATAAACTCCTCTAAACCCTTATAGAGCCCTTTATAAACCTCTAATCATTGGGTCCTTTCGACCCTTGACAGAAGCGCAGCCGGCTGGCTAGTTTCGGATCCAGAGTCCCTCATCCCTAAACCCGCACACCTAACATTTGACCCTAAACTCCTTGTAGAACCCTTAGAAAAAGAACCCTTTGGATGGGATCCCTAAAGGGTTCTATAAGGGATCTATAGGGGTTTAGGGTCTACTAGGTTCCTGAGTGGTACCCCTTTGCCAGTTTTATTTTGGGGCCCCCTTGTTAAAGACCGAATAGTTTGAAAAAAGGGCACCCTTATTATAGAGGGGTTGCTCAGGAACCTAGACACCCTAAACCCCTGTAGAACCCTTATAATAGAACCTTTTAAGGATCCCTTATAGAACCCTTTAAGGAACCCTTTAAGGTAGCCGTTTAAGAATGGCTACTCAGGAACCTAGAAGACCCAACACCTGGGTCCTGAAAGCCTAAGTCCAGGATCCTTCTCTTGCCCTGCTGGAAAATTTGGCTTAGATCCCCAATACCCAACCTTTAAACTTTTTGGGTTTCTTAGGAATCGGAAAGTTTAACCTTTTAATTTCTTCGGCTTATTGGGGAAGTAGGTTGGGTAGTTCTGTAAACTAGGGTCCCTTTTCAGGTACCAAAAAAATATTCCGGCACCCTTATAAAAGGACCCCGAAGGGGAACTACCCATGTGTCTCATTTTCAGCAAAGTAGGAGCATTTTTCCGGCCAAGGTAGAAACAGATCCGAAAAGCTGTTAGAAGCTTGAAGTCTAGCAGCAAGCTGTTACCTTTTACTGCGTCTTCAACGCAGTTTCAAAGTTTCGGAGCCGATATTCCGATACCACGAGTGCCATGATGTCCAGCAGTTCGTTGGGCAAGGTCCGCTACCCGAAACCCTAAACCTTAAATTCTAATAGTCCGGCATTCAAGGTCCCCTGCTTATGAATCCCCATTGCAATGAAGGAACATTTTCGTACGGATTTTGGGAGTTGTTGGTGACTACGGGAGCTGGAGTTTTTTGCTGGGCAGTTTACCCATACATGCGACCAGCGTTGTGATGGTGATGAAGAAGACGACGATGGTGATTCTGATGCTGATAGTGATGGTTCTGCTATGATTAGTTAGTACTACCTGTATCCTTAAACCCTACAAAACAGTAGGTTATGACCCCTTAATTATAGGGTCTAACCCCTAAACCAGTAGGCTTTTGGATCCCCAGGTAGTGGTAGTACCGTTCGTACAGGCTGAGTATAGAAGTCTACCCAGTCTACCCTTGCTCTTCATAGACCTTCCGTAGATACGACATACGGCTGATGGACAAAATCCTGCATGACCCTAAGGACCCTAAACTATGGGAATTATGGTATATTCCTTATAATGGGTAATGCAGGATTTTGTCCATCAACAGTATGGTCGTCAATTGAAGGGTTGGGTTCAATGGAGTCTCCGGGCTCTTTTCTATCCGCAAAGGATTGCAAAGGATGAGTTTTAGGGTTTGGGATTGCGGTTAGGTGGGATAACTTGGCACAAATTTCAAATGGTAGACACTGAACATGCCCAGGTCGTCGAATTCTGACTTTGCGACCGGGCAAGCATTGCTCGAGAGGTTTGAGGATTTTGGATCTGTCTCCCTTGACTTTACGGTTTATATGGGTGGTTGTCAAAATTATGGTCACGTTATGGGTACCTTAAATATTAGGTGCCGTATTATAATCAGGACCCAAAAAGGGACCATAATTTTGACAACCAACCATATGTTTCAGGGTTTCGGGATGTTCGTGTTTGGGGTGTAGGACGGCCCAGTAGGTTGAGGGTTTAGGGTTTATGGTTCGTTCGGGTGCTTTAGGTATTCGGGCAGTGGGTGCTTATTGTGCTGCCGCTTTGTCTGGTTATTATCAACACCATTCACAGAGTTGAAAGGACATGGTTTCTTAATAACGGCGCCAACAGGGGCCATGAACAAACCGCTGTCTGGAACCTTGGGTTAGCCGTGGCGGGATCATATTGCTGCCTGGATGATAGTCGGATGTTGAAGACTTGCGGCCATGATCTCAAACCTGCGTGCACTGGAGCTGCAGCAGCTCGAATTCAGATTTTGCCCGTGCACGTGCAGAGCACGGCACGATAACACCAAGGCATTTCCGTTGGGAGATGCTGCCGCAGTCACCTCACCCTAAACCCAAGGCCCCACCTAGACCCTGTGAGGCATATCATTTTAGAATTCCTTGGTTGATCCAAAAAAAGGCTATTTGGAGGTTATGGTAAACCCCAACGTGCCGCAATCACCTTGGCCCCTCAACTCAAAGCTGTAGCCTGATGCGCAGAACGCATACCTCGGGAGGGTCCGTGAAGTTAGGGATCTTTCGCTACATACAGTTTTCAATACGGACTTGACTGCTCAAGATGTATATCAGGGCCTGTTATTCTGTTTGAGACCCCTTGACCCTGCGAACTTAAAATCATAAGCCCCATAAGCGCTGAGTTGTGCTGCGGGTCACTTCCAACATCCCGCATGGGCACTTGGCAGTGCCGTGACATTGCCAACCATACAGATTTCTGCAGGGACAGTTTCGGGTGAGACCTGGACTTAAATCTTAAGGAAGTAGTTCCGGCTTGGGGTGTCTAGTTGTTGTTCACATTGGTGCTGTTACCCCAAGCTAAGCCCTAAACTGTATGAAAGGCTCCTCTCTGATGCTTCTGGAGGCTGCTTCAGAAGCCCCTGAAACTGTCCTGGATAAGCTCGGGCTTAGCAGTTAGCAGATGCTCGGATGCCGGGAATCAAGTTTGGGGTTTACGGCCAGTGTTTGATACACAGTTCAACCAACGAGCCTGCACTATTGTATAAACAATAACGTGGTTAGACAAACCGACACACCCGCATGATGACGTATAACTCGACGGTTTCTCCAATTCGGTGTGCATGTTTCATAAGCTACCAATGTCAGGTCCTACGTTTACGCCTGCACTGTACACACTATAGGTATGGATGCCGGAGTTTGTGATCATTGTGAACTGATGAACAAGATAGGATTTTTGGACACATGTGAGTACGAAAGCTTTGCAAGTACATACACGTTGAGAGGTGCAAGGACCGTCAGGACTGCCGACAAAGCCCTTTGCGTACATATGTGCGCAAGTTTCGTGTATGTGTGTATACAGCGCCTTAAGGTAGTACCGACTTTCATTAGCCACCTGCCTTAATATTTCGGCGCTTGCTTGGGCCAGTCGAAATGGATTGCCATAATGGTTTACGCATAGAGGGCTACTTCGCGTTGGTATAGGGGCTTAAAAAACTACCAATATTATTTTCAGTGTTCCTTACTATAACTATAGTATAATATACCCCAAAACCTTACTCCAATTACTGTTCCTTACTATAATTATAGTATAATGGGGCCCAAAACCTTGCTTTAATTACTAAGGCCCCTACATTAGGGTCTCCGAAGGGTCCCAACGCTCAGAATTGCAAGCTGATGCAGTGACCCTGAACCCACACCGTTTAGGGTTTAGGGTTTAGGTTTTAGGGTAATGTTGGAACCTGATTCAGAAACCCTGGGCCTATAACCCCAAAATAGAAGGATTCATATAAGGAACCCTAATAAAGGCCCAAGGTTTCTTAATCCGGTTCCCACATTATTATACTACCCTTATAGATCCCTTATGGTAACCCCTATAGACCCCTTTAAAGGAACCCTAATAAAGGCCCAAGGTTTCTTAATCCGGTTCCTACATTATTTTATAATGCCCTTATAGATCCCTTATAGTAACCCTTATAGGCCCCTTTAAAGGAACCCTAATACAGGCCCAAGGTTTCTTGATCCGGTTCCTACATTATTATACTACCCTTATGGATCCCATATAGTAACCCTTATAGACCCCTTTAAAGGAACCCTAATACAGGCCCAAGGTTTCTTAATCCGGTTCCTACATTATGTTGAAGCTGGTGAAGCCCAGGATGGCTTTCGAGATTGAGGTGCCTATGTTCACGACAGTGACAGCAAACTCTACATGGGTTGTTGTCAAAATTATGGTCCCTGTTGACTGTTGGGTCCTTGTTATAATACGGCACCTAATATTTAGGGTACCCAACAGGGGGACCATAATTTTGACAACCGCCCACATGCATCCTAAACAAAGAACCCCAAGGGTCCAAGTACCTAGTAATCATATACTCTCCGAAATCCTAACCTACATAACTACTATCCTAAAACCGAGTAACTAATTATTGAGACCTTTGGACCCTTAAAACCCTCCTCTAAACTCCTCTAAACCCCTATAGCGAGCCCTTTAAAACCCTAATTTTTGGGGTCCTTTGGGCCCTTGGGGGAAGCTTTCTTCAGTCGACGGGTTCATGCTTTGGTTGGGAGTTTAGGGAGCGCCTGGCATGCCGAACAGCTGTGCTTTCGGAGGCAACCGCCCAGATCTCATTCCTTCTAAGAAAAAGAAGGGGCGGAGTGCAGGTATTCGGGCAAAGTTACCCCAAACCCGAAACCTCTGAACCCAAACTCTAGGTCAAGGACCTCGTCTAGGAGTTACAGGGCATGTTTGGGGATTCTGATGTTGGGGATGCTGAAGGAGGCAGGGCTGAGTAAAGTCCCAACCATTATGCGGTTAATTAGGGCTATATACCGCCCCGATGTGTGGAAATCACCACATGATGCCCTAAACCCTAGACCCATTTATCGTCTAAATCGCAGCATGCAGGCCTCAAACCCCTTAAACCCAGAGAGCCCAATACCCCTTAATTAAGGAATATACCTTAAAATTATAAGGGGAACTAATATTATGATTTAAGCCATATTCCTTAATTAAGGGGTATTGGGCTCTCTGGGAACCTCCAAACTCTAGAGCCCGAAAGTCCCTACACCCTAAACGCTTCTGG
The DNA here is from genome assembly GCA_003297005.1 of Symbiodinium sp. clade A Y106. NCBI lineage: Eukaryota > Dinophyceae > Suessiales > Symbiodiniaceae > Symbiodinium > Symbiodinium sp. clade A. The sequence goes on from BGNK01003915.1 coordinate 41,734, forward strand.
TATCCTCAGAGATCGCTTACTTGGAGGATCATGGGACTTAGTAAGTATGGTTGTAAGTGCCTTAATTGGGGTGATAAGTAATTATAAAGTATAGTTGCCCCAAAAATAACTGAAGTTACTAAGTCCCATGATCCTTGAAGTAGACCCTAAATCCCCCTTATAGAACCCTTATAGATCCCGTTAAAGGAGTCCTTTTTAAAGAACCCCGGTAGGATCCTTTAAGTAGAAGTACAGGCACTACAGAGAAGCCTGAAAGGACATTAAACCCGCGATGCAGGTCTCGACTCTGTGGTGGATGTTCGATCTTGGCCAGTATTCCAACACCAACAATCCAGCAAAACACTTGCAGGCCTCAAGAGAGTAAGGTTCCTTTAAAGGGGTCTATAAGCTACTATAAGGGCTAGTAGAAGGATTTAGTAGAGGGGCCTTAGTAGTTAGAGTAAGGTTTTGGGCTTCCTTTGCGGGTTCCATTGCGGCTTCTTTACAGGGTGCAAAAACAAGGTCTGTATCATATAGTGGAAGGGTTTGGAGGCATATTATACTATTGTACTATAGCGGTAGTAAGGACTATGAGGCAATATTATGACCAAGCCTGAGGTGTCGGGGCAGTAACGTTAACAACGAAGCTGGAGAAGTTACCAGTACAATTCCTCATGATTCCTACATATGAGGGTGCTAGAAAATGCCCAAGACCCTTGTTCTGCTCGTTAAGGCCCCCTACTTGGGCGACCTGGCAGCTTAGTAAGGAGTATATTGACGTTATGACTCCCCTTAACCGCGCCACCCCATGTACAGCCTTACCCTAGGGATCAAAATAGCCTTAAAGGCCTTATATAGTAAGGTCTTTGGGCCCAAAAGCCCTTATATATGAGTCCTTAGAGCCTTAGGGTTATATAACTTATATATGGACTGTTTAATAACTCCCCAGGGGTCAGGGCCTCAGTGTTTGGGATTGCAAAGTTTGGAGTTGTGGGGTTTAGAGTTTAGGGTTTAGGGAAGTTTGGGGTTGTGGGGTGTTTGGATTTCAGGGTGGAGATTGTATGGTTTACCTGTATCTGCAGACCCTACAAAATAGTATGTTATGACCCTTCAATTAAACGGGAGTTTCCGGAATTAGGGGTACCTTATTTTGGGGTCCTTATTATAAGGATCCTACTATTTAGGGTACTATATTAGGGTCCCCTATTTTTGGAAACTCCCAAATTGCCTAGCCCCTAAAACCAGTAGGTTTTGGGGATCCCCAGGTCGGGCCGAGGGTTGTGGGTGTGTTTGTTTCGGGTTCATGGTTCACGGGTTAAAGAGCTATAGGCCTCGGAGTTTGCTGTCAGGGTTCCAAGCTTTTTTGGCGTAGTTTGAGGGTTTAGGGTCAGTTACGCAAATCTGCGTGGTTTCATGGTTGTTCAGAGGGCTTGGCCTCTAAGAGTTCTAGGTCCAGCCCTTGAGCTACTAAGGGTTTCTTGATCGATCTTGTTGTCGGACTCGGTTTCTTGACGCAGAGGCGCTCGAAGCGTCCACATAGACTTGGTCTGTGGTGCGCCCAAAGCAGTATGTGACATGAGTTCGAGTTTGGGTGGAATGGTGCGGAGTTTATGGCTTAGGTTTTGTGGTTTAGGTCAGGGTTTTGGGCATGGAACCTCTACCCATAGGCCCCAAAGTAGTTCCTGGGCTTTGGAGTACCATACTTTAATACTTTTTTTCTTAAAGGAACCATTATGAAATAAAAGTCTATACTTTTTTCTCCCTGGTTACTTAAAAGCCCAGGTTCCTTTTTTGGGATTACCTTATAGAATTCTAAATATGAACCCCAAAAAGGAACTACTTTGGGGCCTATGGGTAAGGCTGCAGGTTCAGGAAGCTGGGAGCCCTGTACCTTGGGTTCCCTTTAAAGGTTTAGGGTTTCAGGGTTTTGGGTTCTAAGTACCTACATCGGGGGGCTACTAATCAGACACCGGACCTATCCGGCCTTCAGAACTCAGCTTTGAAGAGGGTTTACTTGTGGCCGAAAAGACCTACCTTTTAGGGCTCCTTCTTATAATTTCTGTATATAGTTCCTTAAACCGGTAGGTCTTTTCGGCTACAGGTAGGGTTTATAAGCGTTGAATTCAGTTTTGAAGGCAATGAGGCCAACAACCTACAACTGGGCTTAGGAGTACCCTACTTTAACACATTTTTGGGACCTGTTCCTTAAAGGAAACCATTATGAAAGAAAAGTCTATACTTTTTTCTCCCTGGCTACTTCAAAGCCTAGACAATGTTCCCAAACACAACGAACTCTGAACCATGCTGCGCTTGATCAATTTAGTTACAGCCCCGTTACATTCTGAAATTCTTCTATCTTACACCCCCCCAAAACCGAAACCCTATCTGTATCCCCAAACCCTACAAAATTAGTAGGTTATGACCCCTTGATTATAGGGTATTACCCCGAAAACGGTAGGTTTTTGGATCCGCAGGTATTCTTACGATTCAGCAACCCTGCTCTGCAGGCATTGTTGAAGGTTCTCCAACAGGCGGAGGCCGGCTCAACTCGGCTTGCCTCATCTGTGCTTTAAGTCGGTTTAGGGCTTAGGGGGTTTAGGGAGAAAGCTTTAGCCCAAAGTGGGGTGTTTTATCGCAAGTATGGTTTTTATTCTTATTACTGTTGTTATTGTTGTTATTGTGATTGTTATTTTTGTTAGTATTACTAGACCTATTGCTATTATTCTAGACCTATCACTATTGTTCTTATTGTTCTTATTCTTATTTTTTATGTGACTATTATTACTACATTCAATATTGTTAGTACTATTGTCAATCTGGTATGTTTGGTGGATCGCTTGCAAGCGAGGGTTGTGCGAAGCCTCTGGAAGCCGTGTTGCCGCTCATATATTCGTTGCCCATGCAATATATATATATATATATATATATGTCAGCTCAACCCATCTAAACCTGGAATCCTAAACCAAGACCATGAGGTTCTTGCCCGAGTGCAATGGCTGCAACGGGTGTGAGTGCGCAGTTCGTAAGTTCCGGCGACTGCGGATCTGGCGGCGGCAGCTGGCTGATCCAGCAAGGTCACAAAAAATGGCTGGGGCGTGGGTTGAAAAATCTGCGAAGCCCATGGAATGGAAGAACAGTTTCGCCAGGCTTGTCATCAGATCCACGAAGCATCTGCAGTTCTGCATTTTGCGGAGACATGCAGAATCGCCTGATGTCTTGGTCTCCCAGCCGAAGCAATGAAGAGGTCCGCTGCGGTAGCTGGCTTGTCGCTCCCGACCTTGCTCACCTTCAGGGTTCAGACTGCACCCACAGTGAGCCTCGAGGGCGGTTGGGCAACCACCGTCCATGCGTGGACGGACGCGGACATTGACCGCATAAAGTCCCGGATCGCAACTTTCCTCTGGAGAGAGAAGGGCCAATGGGTGTGGCGTAACAGTGGCTGAGCTAGTGCTTTGTGGATGTATAAGGGTCTCCGTTTTGTGGCGGGTGGCATGATGTGATGCGCATAATTGCAAGAGTCGTGGGTATCGTAACGACCCGAGCCCAGTGTCGTCAAAGACTCGCAGTAAACAGGGACACTTATGCAAGGCACAGCTGATGGACCGAATATTCAGTGATTGCTCTCCTTAAAGCCCCGAACATAAGTATGCCATAATATACCCCAAGACCCTTTGCTAGTCTAGTCACCTGAGGAGGCAACAGTTTGCAGATCCTCGGGCTAACCCCTATTAGGTTGGATTTAAAGGCAATTATCAAGGCTCCCTCCCCTTTAGGGTTTAGGCTTCCCCTTACCCTCTTAAGGGTCCGACTTTCACCAAATGTGGTACTTCCTTTTGAAAACGGCTGTTTTGTTTAACGGTGCTTCTTTGGATTTGGCAGTTTGGAGGAGTTTGCGAGAGTAAGGGCGCGGAACCGACCACCAGTTTCTGAAGCCTTACACAACATAAACGAACAGCACTGAAGCACACCAACGTCAACACATTCAACGAGTCAGGCTTGAAAAAGGTCCTAGCTTAATGCGGCATGAACCCTATATTCCAAAAGCAGCACTGTACCCTTATAGATCCCTTAAGGTAACCCTTATAGACCCCTTTAAAGGAGCCCTATTCTAACAATTAAGGTTCATATATTCTACTACTAAACCCTAAACTCTAATCCCTATAAACCCTTAAACCCTAAACCCTAAATCCAAACCCTAAACCCCAAAACGGCCAAATAGTGCTGGGATTCCCTATACATTACTCTTAAGGATTGAGGCTATGGGGTTTCCAACTTTTTGGCTTCTACTGCAAAAGCCAAAAAGGCGCTCTTCGCCGAGCTCCTGCTTAACCTGCCAGAAGTGCTACCGCGCTGCTCGGCCGGCATACTGGGCTGTGGGGGTTTTAGGGTCTTAGGGGTTTTAGGGTTTTAGGTTTACGGTCTTAAGGCTTAGGGTTTGATGGTTTTAGGTTTACGGTCTTAAGGCTTAGGGTTTTAGGGTTTAGGGGTTTTAGGGTTTAGGGTTTTAGGGTTTTAGGTTTACGGTCTTAAGGCTTAGGGTTTTAGGGTTTAGGGGTTTTAGGTTTTAGGGTTTAGGGTTTTAGGGTTTTAGGTTTACGGTCTTAAGGCTTAGGGTTTTAGGGTTTAGGGGTTTTAGGGTTTAGGGTTTTAGGGCCTAGGCTTCAGGCGTGGGGCATTCGGTAAAGGGTTCGGGCCCCCCTAGATTCCGAAATCGGCAAGTTCCAATGTTAGCTTCCTGCGAGGTTAAAATCCCACATCAATCAGTACGCCAGCTCCGCAAAGCCAAGCCAGAGCGCATCTTTGCAGCCTGCGTGGCACGTTGTTTACCAGGTTGCTGCGGGAAAACATGTCGATCAGTCATGCAACCAAAGACAAGCCCTTGCTGGTTTTTGATGGGGCCAAGCGTACCATTGGAGGTCTTCGACACTGTGGTTTGTTGTATGCACAAATTCGACATGTGGAGTCATAGCCACCCCCGGTCTGTAACCCAGGGGTTCTGAAACTCATCCGAGAAAAAGACTGGACCGCAGTTCTTATTCCGAGCATCCTGAGATGCTTGAGAAGCATTGTGGCATATGCAAGAGCTGCATGCCGGACCCTACGGCTCTCAAAAGGCACCTCAAAACAGAGCATAAAGCTGCCTGGGGGATCAGTGCGAGTCCGAGCTGGAGCCTCAGTGTGCCACCTTTCAGCTCATGTTGACAAGGGGTTTAGGGTTTTTGCGTTTAGGCATCTGTCCATATGGTGCGGTCGCGCCTCATACAATAGACATTACAAACAGTGCACCTCGTCTGGCAGAGTGCCCGGGTACTGGGTAGGTCTCCGCAATCAGACTTAGTAGCTGAGTGGATACACTTTACACTTTTTGGGATAATATTACCCACTATAAAACTAAAAGTGTACACTTTTTGGGGCTTATGAACTCAGCAACTAAGATCATGGCGGAGGAAGTGGCAGCAGCGTTCTGAGATCGATGCCGGCAACGGCGGCACAATCGTCGGCCAAACAGCGGAGCCATTCTCCCTCTAAGCCCTAAACCCTATTCCCCATAAACCCTATCTGCCCTAAACCCTAAACCCTATAAACCCTAAACCCTAGCTATAGTCTCCATTGTAGTTCCTTTTTTGGTTAACCAGTTTTAGGGTTAGGAGCCTATAGTAGAGATTTTCGTTCACCGAGAAAAGGAACGGTAACCCTAAACCGTTTCAAGGTCCGAATAACTTCACTACCCGCCCTGAAAATCCCGAGCCCTCTCTTCAAACCGAGTAAGTTAGGGACCCAAAAAAGCATTTTATAGGGATATCCCTACCTTATTGGGCTTCATTCTAAGGGGGGTTTATATGGGATATCCCCATCCTTAGTTTTGCTTATGTGCATTTTTTTGGGCCCTATAAGGCCTCCATAAATATTGAGCGTGCCTTGAACCAGGATGCCCCCCAGGGCCCTTTAGTGGAGCTCTTATGGCCCTTAAGGGAGTTCGAAAAGGGATCCTTAAAGGGATCTATAGGGGTTTAGGCTTTAGGGTTTACCAGCACCCCCAAGGGCCCTTTAATAGCCCCGATGGTCCGTAATAGTGGGTATTTGGGGGTATAATTTTCAGCGGCTAGTGAGGGGTCTAGGAAGGGGGGGTCCGTTGAAACCCTAAATTCCTAAACCCTAAACCCCTAAACCCTGAACCCTAAACCCTAAACCCTAAACCCCTAAACTTAAATTGACTAGCCCCCGAAACCGGTAAACCCAACAGCCTCGAAGTCTAAACTCTTCCATGACCCCCCGAGGTGCCACTTGATAGAGCCCTTAAGGCCCTTAATGGTAGGTATTTAGGGGATATTAGAGGGAAGTTGGGGGGGTCTAGGTTCTACCTGAAAGCCTTAATCGCTTGTTTTGACATGTGCGCATCCAGGTTCGGATCACTTCTGGGGGCACCAGGAGCCCGAAACCCAGATCTTCAAAGGGCTAAGTGGAGACTGTGGGGCTTACCTTAAGGCTCGTAAGAAGGTCTTGGGCTTTCTGGGGGAGGGTTTCGGCTTTGGGAGCTAAGGTTTGGGATCTCACTACGAGGGTCCAGGAGCATTAGGGTAGTCTTCCAGAATATCTATGGCTCCAATGATTTGCCATTATATTTAACAGCTTGGGTTCGTCGGATATAACGGCATTGTACTTGTCAAAAGTCCAGGCTTTACAGTGGGGGGTTCCGTTTGATGGATGTACAGGTAGTTGGAGGGAAGAAGCAACTTCGACAACCCAGTTCTAACGTAGAAGATACCACAGAATAAGTGTAGGGCGGCGGGTAGGAAGACTGAGATTCGCATCGTAATGCTGCGGTTTCAACATCATTATCATTTTGACTATGAATATCAACCAAAGTAGCATCTCCTTTTTACAACCTGACGGGCGCCATGTCAGTGGAATCACTTCTTAGATTCTGGATGCTCCATAACTACTACGTTATTGATCTGGCAGTTTTGTACTTTGGCTATTCATGGGGTGAGTACCCTACTTCGAGGATCATGGGGCTTAGTAAGTATGGTATGTACTGTAATTGGGGTAATAGGTAGTTATAAGCACAGTTACCCCAAGAATAGCCGTAGTTAAGATACTGTTTCACATGACCCTTTAAGTATTCATGGGCTTACGAGTACCCTAGCATTGGACCTTTAAAGGAGAGCAGCTAGACGGGAGCAGAAAGTCTTGACGACAGCCATTCTGGCCTGCAAATTTAGGGTTCAGGGTAAGGGTCCTAAGTGTTTACATACACAGTAGAATGTAGGGTTTCCATATTAGGATTTGTTATTATGATTCCCTCAAATGCCTTGTAAGACCCTACAAGCCCAACAAGGTCTCTCTGAACTATCTTACAGAAGCCGAACGATGAGCCCTCGAATTTCAACTCGATGACCCAAGTTTAGGCTGTTGGCTTTCGGGCTTACAAGGTTTAGGGTTTAGGGCCCTTCACCACAAACAAACACCTCTGGGCATCCCTCTTGAGTTCTTTTGCCCAAAACCCGCTCGATTGGATAACTTCTGTTCTGTTAGTACGGGAAGTATGGACATAGAAAAACCGCCCTCCGCACTTAGAAATAGAAGCACGATATTTCGAAGACTAGAAACTCTGCTGTAAACCGTAGCATAGATTTGCCATCACCAGTTCCAGAAACTTCTGCTTGGCTTCATTCGTAGATAGTTCGGTTCAAAAACATGATGATTGGTTGCTCAGACCCACCTTAAACCCTGAAGCCCAAAACCACCCATAAAGGTTCAAACTCCAAGCTCTATGCTCTAAACACCTCAACCCGCAAACGCTCTAAGAACACTATGAACCCTCATCCCTACATCTTACAAGACCCCGTATAAAAACTCAAACCCATGATCCCAAAACCCTAAATCCCTAAGCCCTAAACCCCTAAACCCCTAAACCCAAAACCCTAAATCCTAAACCCCTAAACCCCTAAAACCCTAAAACCCCTGAAACCCTAAACCCCTCAACCGGAATCAGCGCCAGAGGCATGGGATGTTCATGAATAGCACGGTGATCTATCGCACGCTCTTCCCCGAGTCGGTCCCCCAACTCTTGGGCTCATGAGGCTTTTTGTTGGTGGGTTCATATAGGGGCCTTAATAATTAGAATATGGTTCCTTTAAAGGGGTCTATAAGGGTTACTATAAGGGGTCGATAAGAGTACTACAATGTAGGGGCCTTAACAATTAGAATTGGGTTTGGGGGTATATCATACTATAGTTATAATAGGGATCCCCCAAAGTGGTATTGGTAATTATTTAGACCCCTATATTACACATCGCGGTTCAGGGTTCAGGGCTTTTAGGGTTCGGGCTTTGGGCTTTAGGGATGGGGGTTTGGTGTTTAAGGTTCACTAGGTTGTACTAGGGTTCGGTCTGCTTGAAGCAAGGTTGCCTTACTTGTAGCGCTATACGCAGCCTAGTAAGAAGTCTCTTGACCCTTCAATGTATGTCTATAATTGCACACATTTACATATACACATTTATTATTCATGTGTTTGGTTATGTGTACATCTATTTGTCTAGGGTTTTGTTTTTGAAGGGTAGGCTGGGGTGGGGGGGCAGGTGATTGGTGCGTTCTACCATAGCGTTCGAGAAGACATACACGAACAGCCGACTCTGAATATCTAGTCTCCTACCGTAAATGAACCTTAAACCCACGTGTTGAGAGCCAGAGCCCTTTCAGAAAACCCCTAAGAGGAACCTTGTTTTAATTATTACTATGATTACGATTACTACAATTACTACAACAATTACTACCACATTACTAGTATTACTATTATTACCATCATTACCATTACTGCTCTTATTGACTAAGGCCCCTACGCTAAGCGAACCCCTGGACTCTCCGATCCTCAGGACTTTAGACCCATAGGTGGGTCCCTCTTCAGAGGTAACGCTAATATGGGGGCTCCAGGGTTCAGGGTTTAGGGGATTAGGTTTTAGGGCTTTAGGGTTTAGGGTTTGGGGTTTAGGGAGGGCTTGAGATGCGCAAGTTTGCGAAGTGTTCTGTCTGGTTCTTAGTAGGGAATGGGGGAATGGATCCCTATAGTAGCCCTCATATAATCCCAAATAGTAGTCCCAAAAAATCCCCAATTCCCTACTGAGAACCAGACAGACAGCTTTGCGAAGTGTTCACAGTGTCTGTGCAACGTACTGCACGACAGCACATGTAGTAGCAGCTCTCGGATGCATCTCCTCTCCTGCAGTGACCATGTTGTCCGAATATTTAACCACCCTTTCTGGGACAAGATTTCGTAGTCTTTGTATGCCGCTGATGCGGCCACAACTACGACAATCGCCAGGCCTTCGGGCACCACAAGAACAGCATCTCTTGCGCACAAATCTGCGACAGCAGAGAGAGCAGCAACGACGCCAGCAACAACAAACTCGCGAAGCGAGCGGTTTGTATGACGCCTCGTGAGGCTACAGCATATCACTTTTGGAGGCTTTTGGTGGCGCAGGACTCTCGTGGACCTTGCACGCCCTGAAGTGAAGAAGCTTAGCTAGGGGTTTGGGGTTTAAAATTTTGGGGTTTTGGGTTAAGGGCTTAGGGCGTTGGCTCTGGAAGACTTACCCACGGTGGGTCAAAACCTGCAGTGATGCCTTCAAGGACTCCTCAAGGCTTGCACTTTCAGGCGGTGGCGTTTAGGGTCTTGGGTTCAGGGTTTAGGGCTGAGACCCTGAGACCCAAAACCCCAAAAAAACCTTAAACTAGGCCTTAAACCCGAAGAAGGCGGGTTTGCAGTAGAACTGAAACCCTGCAGCCTTTGAAGCCACTATACTGCCCGGTCCTCTTCATCCTACAACCCATGTTCCAGACCCTAAAATCCCAACAACACATAAACACTTAAACCCAAACCCCCAGGCGTAAACGCAGAAACGAACCAACCCGTACACCCCCAAGCCTCAGCAAGCCCGTTCAACAAAAGCGACTCCGTGAATCGGGTCCGACCCCGCAAAACTTGAACCAGACAAACAAAGTAATTATCCCTCAAGAAGTGGGTTTAGGGTTTAGGGATTAGCATTTAGGGTTTACGGTTTACTTAAACCCGAAACCCTACAATCCCCAAATTGTGCAAACCTCTTGATCCTAAAGGTCTGCCATCTTGGACAAGGGACTTCTCCGGAGACTGCCAGGGAGCTCCAGTATCAAGCATGGGGGTTGGTTCGACCGCTTGTTAGTACAGAAGGTTTGGAAATCCTGAGTAAGAACATAAATAATAGTATATAACCTTATAGCCCCCCTTTAGAATTCGGTTTTAGTGTAACCCAAAACCCTATTCTAGCCTGTAGGAACCATAGTTCTGCGTTTCGGCGTTCTGCTGCAAGGTTTCAGTAATTTAGGGTGTTATTGTAGATGAAGGGCTCTTGTGCTTCATAGCTTTGGGTTGGACTTATCTTTAGTGCGCTGTATGATAGTGCCTGAGGGATTAAATCAAGAGCAACCGGAAAACCCCCTGAAGTCCCCTAGTCCCCTGATGAATAAACGCTGCTCCCATAATAAGGAGTAAAACCCTGGGGATCAAAATAGCCCAAAAGCCTTATATAGTATGGTCTTTGGGCCCCAAAGCCTTAATATATGAGTCCTTAGATCCCTAGGGAAATGGGGTCGAATGCTAAGGCCCTCAAAGAAGGAGAATCCTTTGCCCTACTGGTCTAGATCTGCTTCGACTCGATCTCTCCTGGGCGACTGAAAGCCTCTTAGAGCGTAGTCCTTACAGTCTAGGGCTTGAAGGTTGAGGGATCTTTTTGCGTAGGAATAGACCACGCGCGCAATTTACGTAAGTCGTCCTTCTGCTTGTAATAGGGCGTTCCCATACAGTCGCGGAAGTTCGAACACGGAGCTGTCCTTGCTAAGTTTCATCGTGCTTCAGGGTTCAGCGGTTGTGATTATATGAGTTTTTGAGTGCAGACTTCTATCGTGGCAAGTCCTGGGCCCAACCCAATCAAGATCCTTAACTCTGTATCCCAGCCCAAAAGCGTAATCTTAAACCCCGAACCCTACAACCCGATCGAGCTGAGACTCCTTGGTGCTTAGTAGGGAATGGGGGAATGGATCCCTATAGTAGTCCCCTTGAAAGGAACCCCTAAACCCTAAATGAACCCTCGAAGACAGTTATCAGAAGATTCCCTAAACCCTGAACCCTAAACCCCCATTCCCTACTGAGAACCAGACAGAAGAGGCAGCAAACGATCCTTGCCCGAAAGGGCCAGCTTGTGGCGGCCGGAAGTTCTGGCAGGGGCAGAGCTGCCGGTGAAACGAGCGCGCATCTCCCAGACCTTCCGAAATCCCATACTTAAGGAATATACCTCGACTTATAATGGGGTTCCGAATCTAATTCCATAATTGGGATCCCTGATCAAGTTTAATGATATTCCTTAACTGAGGGATTTTGGAAGGTCTGGGCTGTTGTTCCAACACGATTCGGACGAGTCGGAGCCTGATTGCGATGAGTAGTGGCCGGGGCCTTAATAATTAGAATGGGGCTTCCTTATCATATAGTAGAATATACACCAAAACTCTAATTATTCGAATTTTGAAGGCCCCTATATGAGAGTATCCTTGTAGATCCCCTATAGTTTTATAGACCCCTTTAAAGAAACCCTATTCGAATTATTAAGGCCCCTACAGTAACTGGGCCGGGGACGTGCAGGAAGTCGCCACGGCCGAAATTGGCCGCCCGCAGATCCTAAAGCTCCGACTCTGCGAACCCACATACCTTTAAAGGGATCCTTTAAAGGGTTCCTTAAAGGGATCTATAAGGGTTCTATAAAGGGTTTTGGGTTTAGAGTTTCCGAAAATTGGGGGTACTTTATTTTGGGGTCCTTATAATAAGGATCCTACTATTTAGGGTACTCTATTGGGGTCCCCTCTTTTCGGAAACCCCCATTTCTAACCTTTTAGAAGCGTACCCTACCCTAGGGCTCTAAGGACTCATATATTAAGGCTTTTGGGCCCAAAGAACATACTATATAAAGCTTTTGGGCTATTTTGGTCCCCAGGGCTACTAGGCTCGAAGGGCCCATATTTGCAGGCGTTTGGGCCAAAGACAACACTGTATGAGTAAACCCTGAACCCCAAAGAAGTACCAGAGTTGAGGTACCAGAGAGGCCTCAAACGAAGCCAACAAACCTGATTAAGCGCTGAAGCCCTCACGCCTTAAACAACAATTTGCAACATGCCCGAGTGGGTTCACCCTAAACCGCTAAACCCCAAACCCAAACCTCCTAAATCCTATAGATCCCTTTAAAGGAACCCTTATAGATCCCTTCAAAGGAACCCTTATAGATCCCTTTACAGGAACCCAAATCCCTACAGCCGAGCATTGCCGAGGCTCCGTTTGCTGCCAGAAGGTTCGAGCTTGGCAGACTTCGGAGCCCTCGACGGTCAGTATTCCAGGTCCTTGCTTTAGGGTTTGGGGTTTTAGGGTTTGGGGTTTGGGGTTTGGGGTTTAGGGTCTAGCTATCCCAGACCTTCCAAGATCCCTTAATTAAGGAATAGTCCAAACACCACATAGGGATCCTAGTATAATCCTTGATTAAGGGATCTTGGAAGGTCTGGGATCGGTTTAGGGCTTAGGGACAACTGGGGCCTTCCCACCTATAATCACGTATGATGACCGGGATTGCTGTTTCGGCTTTTCGGTGTTGAGGTTTAGGGTTTAGGGTTAAAGATTTGGGGAGGCATTTAGAGTGTTATGTGTCGTCTGGAGCTTAAGAAGCGGGCTCGGTTGGTGGTGTCATTTTGGGGGTTTGGGGTTTCGACTACCCTTTAAGGGTTGGGGCGCCGTGGAAGGGCCTAGCACGAACAATCGTTTTGTTTTTTTACGGACATGGGTTTAAGTCTATTCAAGCCCTTGTGTTTGTCTTATACTCGCTTACGATTCCAGTATCCTGCAATCCCATGAGCATGAGCTGGGGCTTGAGTACATAGGCTCGTCATTGCTGCAAGTTCTGTCACACTGCCAACATGCACAAACAGCTAAGCAGATGGACACGTGCATGAACCCTAAGGGTCCAAGTACCTAATTATCATATACTCTCCAAACTGGTAACCTACATAACTACTATCCTGAACCCAAGTACCGAATTAGTGGGTCCTTTGGACCCTTAAAACCCTACTATAAACTCCTTCAACCCTTATAGAGCCCTTTAAAACCCTAATTATTGGATCCTTTGGACCTTTCTAGGACCCCTAACCCCCTTTAAAGGAACAGAAGGCATGAAATCTAACGGATGCACATTCCCTGACTACTTACGACACCACAGTACTCTGAAACCCAACCCTTCAACCCAAAGCCAGTTTAAGCTTCTCCCTAAACCCTAAATCCTATAGATCCCTTTACAGGACCCCTTGTAGATCCTTTTAAAGGAACCCTTATTATAGATCTCTTTACAGGACCCCTTATGGATCCCTTTAAAGGAACCCTTATAGATCCCTTTACAGGACCCCTTATTACAGATCCCTTTAAAGGAACCCTTATTATAGATCTCTTTACAGGACCCCTTATGGATCCCTTTAAAGGAACCCTTATAGATCCCTTTACAGGACCCCTTATGGATGCCTTATAGATCCCTTTAAAAGAACCCTAAACCCTAAACCAGGCCCCATCCTGGTCAAGGAATTCTAGCTGTATCTGCAGTTCCCAACCCTAAACCCTAAACCCTAAAACCCTAAAAAAAAAACGTTCTCCAGTTGGCTGAACGACACGGGCTGGGTCACCGCCTTCGCCTTCGACGGCGTCCCCGGCGTCACAGACATCACGGACGGCCGCGTCACCGAGGCGGGGGTTGAATCTTTAGGGGTTTAGGAGTTTAGGGGTTTAGGGGCTTAGGGTTTAGGGGTTTAGGGGTTTAGGGGTTAGGGGTTTAGGGTTTAGGGGTTAGGGGCTTAGGGGTTTAGGGGTTAGGGGTTTAGGGGTTTAGGAGTTAGGGGTTTAGGGGTTTAGGTTTTAGCATATCCAATGAGCCAAAGGCGCCTGCAAGAAATAAAGGTATAAAGACGTAGGATTTTGCAGTTTGTCTAGAGTAACCTATATATATATATCATCGACAAATGTCTGTGTGTGTGTATCTATAACTTCTGCATGTGTATATATAGATAAACATATGTTTATCTGTTTAAACATATAGATAGATAAATCGATATACAGATCAAGCCATTAGTTACTCTCGGTAAAACTTTAGGGTCAACCCCTTGCAGTAACCCCAAGGGTCCAAGTACCTAATAGTCATATACTCCCCAAAATTCTAACCTACATAACTACTATCCTAAAACCGAGTACTTAATTATTGGGCCCTTTGGACCCTTGGGGTAGGAGCCAGGAAATTGGAAGATTGGTATCCCATGGCGGGGCGGAGCCCTAGAACCGTGAGAAGTGCAGCATAATAGATGGGGTTTAGGGGTTTAGGGGTTTGGGTTGGGGTAAAGGGCTTAGGGTTAGGATTTTGGCCTCAGTCAGGGTGTCGAGGCCACAACCCGAGACTCTGTTTAATCAAGGACCCGTACATAGAAGGCTGAATAGTAGCAGCCGGTCCTTTCTGTTCTTAAAAAATGTCCCCCTTATTAAGGATCCTCTAATTTTACGAAATTTGCTCCTACACCTAATCTGTGTTCTTCTTAAGGAATCTAAGTTCAGGTACCCTAATGGGGGTCTATAGTAAATAATATGGTTTCTTTATCCCTGGGGATCAAAATAGCCCAAAAGCCTTACATACGGTTGATGGACAAAATCCTGCATGACCCATTATAAGGAATATACCATAATTCCCATAGTTTAGGGTCCTTAGGGTCATGCAGGATTTTGTCCATCAACCGTAGTATGGTCTTTGGGCCCAGGATCCCTAGGGTTAATTGTGGTAGCTCCCTTAACAAGAGCCCAGCCATGCCCAGGCCCCAACCCAGAGAGAACAATACCCCTTAATTAAGGAATATACCTTAAAATATAGGGGATTCATATTAGAGCCCAATACCCCTTAATTAAGGAATATACCTTAAGATATAAGGGGATTCATATTATGATTTAAGCTATATTCCTTAGTTAAGGGCTATTGGGCTCTCTGGGACTCAAACACCCCACCCCCCGGGTCCGGCTGGTGCTGTTCCTGCCTAGGGCGGACCGAGGATCCCGGGTTCGGGGTTTCTGTAGACCTTGTAGACCTTCACCCCAAGGGTCCAAAGGACCCAATAATATGGTACTCGGTTTTAGGATAGTAACTATGTAGGTTAGGATTTTGGAGAGTATATGATTATTAGGTACCTTCGGGGTTCCTTCATAGAATATGGCCATGCCATACTACACCCAGAACCTTATTCTAATTATTAAGGCCCCTGTATTCCACCAAGATTTCGGGTTACGGCCACGGAGGTCGATCTTGCAGAAAGGGTACACATCGCCCCGGCCCCTGATTCTTTCGTAGCTTCAGGTGTATAGGGTTCAAGGTTTGTAGAGTTTCGAGTTTAGAGTTTATGGTGTAGGGTTTAGGGGTTGAAGGTCTATAGGGTCGGGGTTTTGGGCCTTACTTGCAAACTGTGCGTTCTAGTGTTGAAGGTTTGGGTCTTGCAGGTTGCAGACTTCGGACGCTTAGGCTAGCGGTCAGGCACCGAGTTGGGCTTCATTTTAGAGGGAATGAGGTTTGGTACGTTGCGGCTTACTGCAAAGTCCTAGAACCCAACCTAAACCTTGAGGCCTATAGCTTGATGCTTTTTGGCCGTAGTTGGCGCAACCTGCCGTAGCCCTGCTAGAGCTGAAATAGTAAAGTTTGGGGTTAAGGGCTTAAGGCTTCGCGTTCAGGGTTTAAGGTCTTTGACGCTTAAGTAAGAAATATCCTTAGGAAATACAGCTTCTGCTTAAGATTCTGGAAGCCGGGCCACAGTAAAATATGTCAGGACAGCTACAAGCTCGAGCATTTCCAAAGCGCTGACCCTTCAGGGTCCAAGGGACCCAGTCTAATCGGCTACTTGTGTTTGGGATAGTATAACGTAGTCTACATGGGTGAGCATGTGATTAGTTCTGGGACTCACGAAAAAAAAGGAAAGTTCGGAAGCTTAGCCCGCAATGCCTCAACCCTACGTTGACTACCATGCGCAACCAGAGCCTGCTTCCCTGCATTGGATATACATCCCTGGAGATCCCATGCTGGGCTCACGTATTCATACTACAACCCTCTAGGGTCGCTTACAGCCCTAAAACTCAAAAGCCTTATGTCATGTTTAGATCACCGTTAGCCGCTAGCCTTCTAAAACTCTATGAAACCATGAAGCCTTGTGTTAGGTTTAGAGAAAGCAGGAGATCCCTTGCGCTAGAGCCTGCGCCTGCAGCACACCTTCGCACCCAAGGAATATACTGCACCCACAACATCCCACAACCACGTTCGAATTATTAAAAGCCCTTATTATAATATCCCTTAACCTTCAACTTCCTTACACATTAACTCCTGAGCCCTGCAAGGAACCTTATTCCGATTGGTAAGGAATGGCATCCTCAAGCCTTCGACTGGGTTCTTTGCCTCGAGGCCTCTGTGGTTCGACTTGAGGGTTTATTTGGGGTGTAGGGCTTAGGGCTGTGTGATTCGGCTTTAGGGTTTGTTTAGGGCTTAGGGCTGTGTGATTCGGCTTCAGGGTTTGTTTCGGGTTTAGGGTTTTGGGCTTTGCGACTCGGCTTTGGGGTTCATTTGGGGTTACGGGCTTGGGGATTAGTTTACAGTGTACCCCAGAAAGTTGGAACATGGGTTTAGGAGGATTCTTGCTAGGATCCCCTACTCTACCTTACTTGGAGGCCCTTTTGACTTAGTAAGTTGGGTTAGTAAGGTGGGTTATGGGGGATTATAATAGGGTTTCTAGGGGATACTAAGTGGACTTACTAAGTCAAAAGGGCCTCCAAGTAAGGGCATGAGGGTATTGATGTTCCAACTTTCTGGCATCTACTATAGGGCGTCTGGGGGTTCAGGCTTCGAGTCTAATTTTTTGGGATCATGTTCAGGAGCCAAAAATGCACCTTGTGTGGGATATCCCTACCTCATAGAGCTTTGCACTAGGGGACTATGGGATATCCCACTTTGAGTCCCCATATTTGGGGTTAAGGGTTTAGGGATTAGTTTAGGGCTGAGGGTGTCTGGGGGCTCAGGCTTCAGGACTTCGGGTTTAGATTGAGCTTGTTATCTGTTTACTAGGTCTGCCCCTAAACCCTAAACCCTACACTCGAACACGTCAGGGTTTCGTGCTGCAGGCTCAGAGTGTAGAGCTTCATGGGAAATATCGCTGGAGGTTTCCTTCTTCAGCAGTCATTGACAGACAGCGACGGCGCTGACCCACTGAAGCTCCCGTGCATCATATTATGGGTAGTTGTCAAAATTAGGGTCCCTTTTTTGGTCCTTATTATAGTACGGCACCTAATATTTGGGGTACCCAAAACGGGACCCTAATTTTGACAACCACCCATATGCAGAAACTCCACCTTTGGCCAGGCTTCTTGAGCAGTTCTTTCATGTGTAGATGAGGCACTACGGTTGATGGACAAAATCCTGCATTACCCATTATAAGGAATATACCATAACTCCCATAGTTTAGAGTCCTTAAGGTCATGCAGGATTTTGTCCATCAACCGGATCGTTGTCTCCCGGGTCATGTAGGCTCAGACGAGCTGTACTCAGCGGATGCAGTGCAGGTCTTGTCACAACAGCTTCTTGAGCGGTGCCACAGCACTGGCACACAGTTGAACGAGGGCATCCGATACTATAGGGGCCTTAATAATTACCTATCTTGGGGGTTCCTTATTCTAAGCATAGTATAATATACCCCAACACCCTATTCTAATTATTAAGGCCTCTATATTTTTTAGTACTCTTACCGATCCCTTATAGTAACCCTTGTAGACCCCTTTAAAGGAACCCTATTCTACTTATTAAGGCCTCTATATTACCTGAAAAGTCGGTGCCACTGGACCGTGCCGACCACGCCATCACCGCCTGGATGCCTGCAAGCACTTAGGGGTTGAGTAGGTAACCTTCAACCTTGTGGAGCTGTATAGGGTTTAGGGTTATTGTTTAGGGTTTAGGGTTTAGGGCTATCCTTGTGGAGCTATCTAGGGTTTAGGCTTTAGGGTTATAATTCAAAAGTAGGAACCTGATTAAGAAACTCTGGGCCTATAACCCCCAGAATAGTAGGATTCATATAAGGAACCCTAATAAAGGCCCAAGATTTCTTAATCAGGTTCCTACATTAGGGTACTCAGCCCCTTTTGATCACCCTAAACCCTTAGGGTTTAGGGTTTACGGCCTAAACCCAATCTACTTGGGCCGTCCTCTCTTGTCTCAGCTGCTCCTGATCCTTTTTGTGAGGTTCGCCACTCTTGTGCATGAGCTTGTACCGTGATCCGAAGCTGCTCTCACTGCAAGAGCCCAAAGGATGCTTCCTAAACCCTAGCCCCCTAAGTGCGGGGGACATGGAGGTAGGTTAGAATTCAGCTGTTCGTATTGCATGAAGATGCCTGTGCTTGCAGGGAGATCTCAGTGAACTTCTTTAGGTCGGTCAATCAATCAATACATATATATATATATATATACAAACATGCATACATATATACTGTATCACAATAGGCTTGCATTGTTATGTGGGCTTCTCCCTGGTCTGCGGTGGGCTTCTAATGTTAAATCTGCTAGGCTGTGGGCTTCTCGTCTGGGCTTTTCGGGCTGCGAAAGACTCTGAACCGTAGTCCCGCAGGGTCCAGATACCGAATCTGGGCCTAAAATTACATATCTATATTTATATAAATAAATATATATATATATATATATATATATATAGTAAGAGGAACCCGTTTAAGGCTTAAGTGTTATACTATATAGGACAAAGACCTCACGGGTTTAGCCAAAGGACTCGTAGAGTTTCGGAATTTTGAGGTTTAAGGGCTCGATCCCAAACCCTATCAGCAACGCCCAAACTCACAAGGTTTCAGGCTCGGTTCTGAGACATCGGCTCTGTGGAAGCCTGGGGTCCAAGTACGCCCGCCTAGGGTTTAATGTAAGTCAGAGGTTGAGAGGATTTTGTGTTCTTTGAAAGTATGGGTACTATTCAAGGACTCCCTTAGGTGGCTGGTAAGCGAGGTGCGACCATGGTTTTTCAGAGGTTTAAAGCAGGAAGCCCCGACGGGGGATGCTCCTATCCAACTTTTACCCAATCCACAAACCCTTAACTCTGAACTTTGCAACATTGTAAACCCCAATTCCAACATACTTGCTAACCCGCTTTAAGGCTCAAAGCCCCTTAACTAAGGACTAGACCTCAAGTCTTATTCATGTTCCTATTGTAGTTTAAAGTATATCCCTTCTCTGGGCCCTTTAAGGGGGTTTAGGGCTTTAGGGCTTTAGGGGCTAGGGTTTAGAGTTTTAGGGTTTGGGGCGCTAGGGTTTAGGGCTTCGGGTTTAGGGCTTAGGGTTTAGGCTAGGGGTTTAGGGTTGAGGGCTTTTGTCCAAAACCTAAGGCCCCGTGATCCTGTACGTAGGTGGCTGAGCACATCCCTGCGGAGCTGGAGCACCAGTTTCTCTGGAACTTGGGCCGGGAGCTCCAGTCAATAGTGTATGGCAGTGATTGGGATATAGGAACCCTGTTAAAGACCCGGCCCGATTCTAACATTGAGGCTCCTATTCTACAAACCTTCAGGGTTTGGAGTTCAGGGCTTCGGGGTGGTCTGGAAAAAACTATGGCTCAGGGTCTCGCTATCGGAGTTTTAGGCTTTAGGGTAAACGTGGGATTACACTAAACCTTAAGTAAGCCTTAAACCCTAAGCCCTAAACCCTTGCGTCTAGACAAGCCCCGGTTCTGGGTTTAGGGTTTAGAAGTTTAGGTTTTAGGGTTTAGAAGTTTAGGTTTTAGGGTTTAGGGTTTGATGGCTTTGGGTTGCTGCCGTCTAGTTCATCCAAAGACAAGCCATTAGGTTTTACGGTCCAGGGCTCTGCAAGAAGGCAGCATTATGGGAGCGCCTTTGGTGCATTTACAAAATACCATGAAACACCCTAAACCCAAAACCCCGAACCCCAAACTTTCCACGTCAGAGGCCCTTCTTTCAGATGTCGAGCACTCTGAAGACGCAAAGCATTGCTTGAAAAACATGCATTGCACAGACGTCAGCGCACAAGTCCGCATCGACTTGGAGGTTGGTCAATTACCGGACAGACACGGTTTAGGGTTTAGGGTTTAGGGTGCCGGCCGTCGACAGTATCGATCGCCCTGAAGGCGAGTCGTGTACACAACCCCCTCGAATGAGGTTTTGCACCAACACTATCGAGAGAGGTCGGCAAGATGGAGAGGGGCCCAGTTCAATATTGACCTGTAGTTCTAGCTGTAGGCAGTTCTCAACGAAACGACCCCAGAACCAGCTTGTACAGAAGAGGGGCCCGCGGTCAACCCAAAATGCTATACTTCACGGCTCCGAAGACCAGGGCGCCATGCAAAGCAGGGCCTGATCCTGCCGGGGGCTCAGACGTCTGCGAGACCCGTAGGCGCTTGCTTTGGGGATGTTGAGGCGGTGGGATTTCAGGGCTGTTTGCCATGGGTGTTCATGCCCGTGATTTGGTGGGGCGCTTCGGATGTACTAGGTTCCTGAGTGGTACCCTTTTGCACTTTTTAATATATTGTCCCCTTATGAAAAGCCGAATAGTAGGAAAAGGGTACCCTTATTATAAAGGGGTTACTCAGGAACCTAGCGTATGAAGCAGGGGATAGGGAGCTTCCCGCAAAAGCCGTGGGTATGTGTTGGTACGCTGCGTCCAGCACTTGGTGGCAAAACTTGCTTGACTTGAGTTTCCTTGTGCGTGCTGAGTGACTTGTATAATTACTGTTCTCTTATGGTCTTTATAGGCTCGGTATACCCTCCAAAACGAAACTCCCCAGCGCAAAGGCAACTTAGGATCTGTGGCTTAGACGCTATAGACTGCAGCATCACCGCTGATCCCTAGCCTGTGTTTAAACCCTGAACTGTTGTTGTACATCTTCTGGGTGATACTAATTAGTTGTCGTCGTCGGAGGAGGAGGAGTGGCATCTCACTGTGGTATTTTTCAAGGCGGAAAGTTTCTCAAGGAGTATACCCCCACCTCCCCCCATCTCCCCCACCTAATAGACCTAATATTGTCTGAAAGAGACTGTGACGGTCAACTGCGGGGTCTTTGCACACACACACACACACCCACACACACACACACACACACACCCGCACACACACACACACACACAAAATGCAAACTTAACCTTAAAACCCAAATTCCAGACCAGACGGGTGGGTGACTGGGTTCTGACTCCCACTTTCTGGCTCTAGGTTGCGCTGGCGGGTGGCTGGCTGGGTGGGTGAGCGTCTGGGTGCCTATGCTTGGGTGGCTGTGTGGCCGGGCGGATACAGGTTTCATAAGGGTGTCATTGTGGTTTATGTTGGGCCTCCATGGGCTTTTATAGGGTTCTGTATAAGCTTCTGAAAGGCATCCAACAGGTTTGCGTAAGGGTGTACTTCCTTCGTTTGGGTGCGAACTTTCCACAAAACGACGAGTCAGGTTGAAACGTCGCTTGAAACTCTCTGGGGTGGCCCGTTGTTGCCCGGACTGTTCTTTGCTGTTCTAACCGCACGTCCGGAAGTGCAAACCGGAAACCTCAACAGAACCTTTAACCGTAAACCCTAACCCAAACCCTGATATAAACCCTAAACGCAAATCCCAAACCGTTTTTTCTGTTAGGTCCTGGGCTCCGCCTGGCATCGACGGCGAAGGGCATGTGAACTGCCAGGTGAGTCTATTTGGTAAATGGGTCATTTCAAAGGTCCTACCAAATCAGCGTTTAGGGTTTGGGGTCCATTTTGGATTTAGGGTGCGTTTAGTACGTTTGCCGCGACTCTGGGCTGTCACGACATCTTCTTGTGGAAGTTCTTCTGGTTATTTTCGGGGGGGGGGTGGGGGGTGGGG
>BGNK01003916.1:652-29328 GCA_003297005.1 Symbiodinium sp. clade A Y106
GAACCCACACCACAACAGGGGGGCGGGGGGATAGGGGGGGAGGGGGGGCCTAGCAGCGCTGCACCACACATATGGTCAGCGCCTGGCGTTCCCAGCCCCCACCCCCCCCTCCCAATGGTATGGTCTGGTACGGACTGGGGGGGGAGAGCTGGCGTGTGCGGAAAGGGGTGGGGGCTGTTGGAGCTGCAGAAACCGCCAGGCGTCACAGACAAGGCCATCGTTGTACGCAAGCCCTACGCAAGCCATACATCCTATAACGTAGCGCAGTAGCGCCTGCTCTTGCTTTTATTAACCTTAACCTAAACTTCAAACCCTACACCCAACCCTAAACCCCCGCCTAAATGCAGGCTCTAAGCCGAAACCAGACATAAACTGTCAACCCTAGCGAACCTACACCCCAAACCCTCCCTAAGCCCTAAGCCCTTGTCGACTTGAAGCCATAATTATACCTTTTAACCCAAAACCCTAAACCCAACAATCAAAAGCTTAAGCTAGACCCAAAACCCCCACAATCACCCCATCCCACAGGAGGGGGGGCATCCTGCCATAGATCATGGAGGGGGGGGAAGGGGGGGGGCGCGGAGCGCGTGACCATATTTGGTCTCGGGTCCCGGGCCGGCACCCCCTCCCCCCCGAGATTAACCCGCTTTGCAACCAGAATCCCCACTTTACAACCAGAATCCCTACTTTACAACCACAGACACTGTTTTCGGTGTCAGAATCCCCACTTTACAACTGCCAATCNTCCTGAGAACGACCACTTTGCAACCCGTCTGCTACGTGTGTTTGTGCGTCTGTGAGCCTGTCTTCGATGCTATGATTTTGCTATTTCCTCGAGAGCAGTAGTTGAGGGCTGCTGCGGATCATATGCAGCCTGAACCCTAAGCCCCTCAACACCTAAGCCCTAAACCCTTGTCAGGACTAGATCCCTAACGTATGGGAACCCGCTAGAGAATTTTCTACTACAACAACACATATCTGAAANGCCCTAAACCCTTGTCAGGACTAGATCCCTAACGTATGGGAACCCGCTAGAGAATTTTCTACTACAACAACACATATCTGAAAGTACTTCTATGGCATAAAACCATAAATACAACATCATGTGTAGTACAATTGGGGATTCAAGTATTGGTTTTAGTATCGAACTATATATATATATATATGAACTAAAACTAATCAAACGATGTCCACTCTGGTGAGAAACGAGTCCGTCCATGAAGCGAGGTGCTGATTATACTTTAATGTGCTTCACACTCCTAGCCTTGCCTGTGCTGGGTTGGTGGGNACTCTGGTGAGAAACGAGTCCGTCCATGAAGCGAGGTGCTGATTATACTTTAATGTGCTTCACACTCCTAGCCTTGCCTGTGCTGGGTTGGTGGGTTGGTTTTTGAAAAAATCAGTTTTACATTGTCTTTTCCCACACACACAAACACACACAAAAAAAAAAAAAAAAACAATTTGTGAAAGTACTTGTATGGCATGAAATCGTAAATGCAACTTCAAGTGTATATAATAACATTTGGGGTTCAAGTATCTATGTATCTGTGTTTGAAACAATGTCCACTCTGGTGAGAAACGAGTCCGTCCATGAAGCGAGGTGCTGATTATACTTTTAATGTGGGAGCTGGGGGCCCGCGGAGTTTGGATGGGTGGCACGNTAGGGGGGGGTAGAGGGGGGGTAGGGGGGGAAGGAGAAAGGGGGGGCAGGTTTTGAGACGGCGGAATTCGCCCCCAGCAGCGTCAACGCCGCTTCGTGCAGGCTCGGCGTCCTCCATGAAAAACAAAATGCGTGGCCCCCTCCGCCCTGCGGGCTCTCTCGCGCGCGTTTTTTGGGGGGTGTAAAAGGAGGGAAAAAGGGAGGTTTCACCTCGGACTCATCCAAAAATGCCGCTAGGTCGGCGGACCCCTAAACCCCTAAAGCCCTAAACCCTAAACACCCCGAACTCCGAATATCCCAAACCCCAAATCTTGAACCCGTGGGACTGGTGGGATGAAGCATGGCGAGTTCTCGGAGATCTTTGCGGTTTGGGGTTTGGGCTATTCGGAGTTCGGGGTGTTTAGGGTTTAGGGCTTTAGGGGTTTAGGGGTTTATTTTAGGGTCTAGGGGTTCAGGGTTTTAGGGGTTTAGGGTTTATTTAGGGTTTAGGGGTTTAGGGGTTTATTTAGGGTTCAGGGTTTAGGGTTTATTTAGGGTTTCGGGTTTATTTAGGGTTTAGGGTTTAAGATAAGGGCTTCTTTCAAAAAAAAAGGGGCTCCTAGGCTCCAATAACTGTTTAGGGTTTAGGTCGGAGTGGTTCACCAAATCATTTCTTAGGGTTCCTTATAAGGGTAGCTTAGGGTTCCTTTAAAGGGCTAGTATAAGGGTACTATAGGGGTTCCTTTAAAGGGGTCTATAAGGGATGTATAGAGTTTCCGAAAATTTGGGGACCCTTATTTTGGAGTCCTTGTAATAAGAATCCTACTATTGTTTAGGGCAGTACATTAGGGTCCCCCATTTTCGGAAGTTCCCATATGTACAACATTTTGCACCCCGGAACTCCCCAGAACCCTATTCTAGTCCTTCTGGCCTATGAAACGAATAAGTACTTTATGACTTATGGTCATCAATATAAAGAATTATGTATTTAATGTCGTATCAATAGTATTACTGTATCCCATATTGCTTCCGAGGCCACTTCTTCCACACATGCTGTGCGTGCTGTCGCCACTTCAATCCTTCGGCGACGGATGAGAAGCCGCTGATCGATCTTGTCACCAAGGTGCTTGGATCAGCCCCGTCGTTGAAACCGCTCGGCCCAAAGCTATGCCCTGCTTACAAGCGCGAAAAGTTAGGGCTTGTGAAAGGCACCTTCGCGGCGCATGGGCGCTTCGTGGCCCAGAAGGGTAGAAGAGTGAGCCAGCATCTTCGGATTCGGATGCGCCCTAGCAACACCGAGATGAACAGTTCATGTTGTGCACGTGCTCGATCAAGGGCTTGCACAGCTGACCCTGCCTGAAGCCCTAGACCTTGAGCCCTGAACCAAAAGCCACAGATCCTAGATTCTTAGCTTCACGGCATTGAAGCCATATTATCATATTATGCTTCTGGCTGCTAGACTGGGAAAGTGTCAAACATAAGCTATGCGCCCAACTTCGTTGGGTTAAGGCAATGAAGGAACGTAGAACTCGAAAAGTAAAGGCAATGCATAGAGCAGCAGCAACTACTGTATTAATGAGAGCATTAATGCTATGCGTAACAACTACTCAGTTACAGAACAGAAAATCATCCAGTTCCTGGTAACTTAGGTTCAGATCCTTGCAAACCTGAACCTTTCGGCTTTAGGTTTAGGTTTCAGGTTTCAGTTTAGGGTTTAGGGTTCCGGGACCTTAAATGAGCCCTAGTCCCTGCAGACCGTGAAGTTCTTCAGCAAGACCCCTTACCAAAAAAAACCGTGGAATCAACCATGGTCTCCTTAGGCATGTTTCATTTTGTTCATATAAAAACCCAAGAGAATATTCAAAAGATTATTTGTCTTCTAAGGGGGGTATAGCAAAACCGGTTAGCAGACCCTTATTCGACAAACTTCGTCAACCAAACCCTAAACCCGAGCCCTAAGCCGCTTGAGCCTTTTCACCCGTAAACCCTAAGCCCTCAATCCTTCAACCGGACAGGCGCTGAACCCTCAACCCTAAGCGCCCATTCCTGAAACCCTTAGCCAAAACCCTAAGCCCGAAGCCCTAAAAACTAAACCCTAAACCTCTAGCCCCAAGCCCTAAGCCTCAAGCCCTCAACCCCCCCTTAGCCCTTAAACCCTCAGCCCGTCACCCAGGTTCTCTGGCTCTCCTGGCCGTGCTCGCAGCACTGGGTCTTGCGGATCCGTCTCCCGAGGCACCGGATCTTTGTAGCTTTGGGGGGGTCTTGGGTTTGGGTATTGAGCAGGATTTAACATTGGGTTCGAGAAGGATTTTCGTAGTTTCGAATGAAGTTTCCCATCGGGGTTTTGTAGGGTTTAGTCGGATTTCTCATCGCGCTGTACAGGGTTTTAGCATGTTTTCCTATGGTTTTATGCGGTTTTAACACGGTTTATGAAGGGTTTTAGCTGGGGAACTTTGGTCTTGGAGACCATTCCGTGTCTTACTTGGTTCATTGAAAAAATTGAAAACCCTGCTTCATGGAGTTAGGGTCGAACTTTCGGTGCCCCATTGAGTACGCCACTTTTACAGTCAGACAGTGACCCCAAAGGACCATGGTTTGGAGAACTGCTGTGCGATTTTGGGCATGTCAGGTATGACTGTGTGCTGATCTAGACGGTATCAGTCTGGGGATTCGATGCAGCACCCCGAACTCATTTCAGCTACGCTTTGAGATATACAGTGCTGCTAGGTATGATCGTCTACTCGATCATTCCGGTGTTTTGACCCTGAGCCCGAAAGGGCTGAGAGTTGTTGCAGACAGCAAGCTTGAAGATTTTGTCAAGCTTTAAAAAGCCTAAACCCTAAACCCTAAACCCTAAACCCTGTCGGTTGTCGCAAGG
This sequence comes from Symbiodinium sp. clade A Y106, assembly GCA_003297005.1. Taxonomy (NCBI): domain Eukaryota; class Dinophyceae; order Suessiales; family Symbiodiniaceae; genus Symbiodinium; species Symbiodinium sp. clade A. The sequence goes on from BGNK01003916.1 coordinate 5,170, forward strand.
ACGCGCGCAGAACCCAAGCAAAAGCAAAGCCCATGGGCCCTGAGGCTCTCCAGCTCAACATCCACAGCGCAAACCTCAGCCCTACATGGGAGTTTCCGAAAATAGGGGTACCCCTTTTGGGGGTCCTTATAATAAGGATCCTACTATTTAGGGCACTATATTATGGGTCCCCTAATTTCGGAAACTCCCACATCCTGCACGCTACACTCAAAATTCGATTTCTAAACCTTAACGCCTAAGCCCTACACCCTAGATCCCAAACCCTAAACCCTAAACCCTAAACCCCTACACCCTAGATCCCAAACCCTATAGGCCTTCAGTGTCAGGAAATGTCGGCTCGACTGGACGACTGTGCGGATGGCAGCTGTGCCGGGTTGCTCAGAGACTGCAATGCGGCTGATGGTCAAAATCCTGCATGGCCTAAAGGACCCTGGACTATGGGAATTATGGCATATTCCTTATGATGGGTAATGCAGGACTTTGACCNTGCCGGGTTGCTCAGAGACTGCAATGCGGCTGATGGTCAAAATCCTGCATGGCCTAAAGGACCCTGGACTATGGGAATTATGGCATATTCCTTATGATGGGTAATGCAGGACTTTGACCATCAGCCGTAGTATAGGAGCCAAAAATACAGCAATCCCTAGCTAGTATAGGTTCCTCTGAGGGTTCTGCAAGCTGTTGTAGGGTCTAGGTAGGGGTTTGGGCACCCCTGAACAATCGTAGCATGGTATATCCCAAAGCATTGTTCGTTGTAAAGGTTCTACATGCTCTCTTTTTTGAGGGATTTCCATGATGTAACTGTAGCATAAGATACCCCAGACCCAAAACCCTCATCTAAGTATTGCCATTGCCCTTCATATTCGACCCCCAAACACCCAACCCTAAACCCTAAACCCTGTGAGCCCTAAACCCTAAGCCGCTAAAGCCCTAAGCCCCCAAGTCCGCAGGTTCTCCAGTGGTGACCCTTCTGCCCTGTTTTGCGCTCTCCTTGCTATAACCGAATAGTGGGAAAAGAGCAAAGGGGGGCCTTCAGCGCTAGGGATTAGGGTGCATGATACAACAAGTGCAATAAGGAACCCTGAGGAAGAATACCAGTAGTTTGCTTTGATTTTGGAGGGGATTCAGGGATTATCGGCCCCAAAGCCTACGCCAAGAAATCAGGGAACTCCTTAATAGAGCTCTTTTCTCTACCCCCCGTTGTAGAACCCTTGGACATCAACCAACCCCAGCCCCCAAACCCCAAACCCTTAAACCCTAAATCCTAAACCCCAAAGCCGTAAACCCTTAAACTCCCAAACCCCAAAACCCAAAACCCCTAAACCCCTAAATCCTATAGATCCCTTATGGATCCCGGAAACCCTATAGATCCCTTTAAAGGAACGCCTATAAGCCCCTAAACCCTAAANAAACTCCCAAACCCCAAAACCCAAAACCCCTAAACCCCTAAATCCTATAGATCCCTTATGGATCCCGGAAACCCTATAGATCCCTTTAAAGGAACGCCTATAAGCCCCTAAACCCTAAAGCATCGCCCACCTGGAGGAGGCCCTGGGCCTCTCGCAGCTCCGCGGGGAACGTCGCCAGGAGGCCCGAAGACCACGAAAGCACAAGAATTGGGTTTCAGGGTTTTAGGGTTTAGGGTTTTAGGTTTAGGGTTTTAGGGTTTAGGGTTTAGGGTTTAGGAAGACCACGGAAGCACGAGAATTGGGTTTCAGGGTTTGAGGTTTAGGGTTTAGGGTTTAGGAAGACCACGAAAGCACAAGAATTGGGTTTTAGGGTTTCAGGGTTTGAGGTTTAGGGTTTAGGGTTTAGGGTTTAGGAAGACCACGGAAGCACGAGAANGGGTTTAGGAAGACCACGAAAGCACAAGAATTGGGTTTTAGGGTTTCAGGGTTTGAGGTTTAGGGTTTAGGGTTTAGGGTTTAGGAAGACCACGGAAGCACGAGAATTGGGTTTCAGGGTTTGAGGTTTAGGGTTTAGGGTTTAGGGTTTAGGAAGACCACGAAAGCACAAGAATTGGGTTTTAGGGTTTCAGGGTTTGAGGTTTAGGGTTTAGGGTTTAGGAAGACCACGGAAGCACGAGAATTGGGTTTCAGGGGTTTGAGGTTTAGGGTTTAGGGTTTAGGGTTTAGGAAGACCACGAAAGCACAAGAATTGGGTTTTAGGGTTTCAGGGTTTGAGGTTTAGGGTTTAGGGTTTAGGGTTTAGGAAGACCACGGAAGCACGAGAATTGGGTTTTAGGGTTTGAGGTTTAGGGTTTTAGGGTTTAGGGTTTAGGGTTTAGGGGACCACGGAAGCACGAGAATTGGGTTTTAGGGTTTGAGGTTTAGGGTTTTAGGGTTTTAGGGTTTTAGGGTTTAGGGTTTAGGGTTTAGGGTTTAGGAAGACCACGGAAGCACGAGAATTGGGGTTTGAGGGTCTGTAGGGGTTCCTNAGGGTTTGAGGTTTAGGGTTTTAGGGTTTTAGGGTTTTAGGGTTTAGGGTTTAGGGTTTAGGGTTTAGGAAGACCACGGAAGCACGAGAATTGGGGTTTGAGGGTCTGTAGGGGTTCCTTTAAAATGGCTCCTTAAAGGGATGTATAGGGGTTCCTTTAAAGGGATCCATAAAGGATCTATAAAAGCACGAGAATTGGGATTGAGGGTTTAAGGTTAGGGTTTAGGGTTTGGCGTTTAGGGGTTTCGGGTTGAGGGGTTAAGGTTTAGGGTTTGGGGGTTTAGGGGTTTAGGGGTTTAGGGTTTAGGGTTTAGCGGTTAGGGTTTAGGGTTTATTTAGGGTCATCGGGTTTACGGTGTGTGCTTTAGGGCTTAAGGTTCAGGGCTCAGGTTTTAGCTGCAGTCAAGATTGGGCATATAAAGTTCTCCCTCAACCTGCCTAGTGCGAATGCTGGCAGTCACGCCACTGCCGTTTGTTGAGTACCGTTTCCACATCAAGCCCCGATTCTGTTTGTCTCAAAGCCTTAATCCCCAAGCCCTAAGCCCCAGACTAAACCCTATAAACGCTAAACCCTCAGAAGTAAACCCTAAACCTTAAGTCCCGAAACTCTAAGCCCCAAACCAACCCCCAAACCCGAAGCCGCAAACTCTAAAACCCCCGGCAGCCTGTCCTGTGCCGAAGGTCAACGCCACCCGACATCTTAGCGAGGCACTGGGTGTTGGGGGACTACCAGATTTCAGGGTTTAGGGGTATAGGGTTTAGGGTTTATTTAGGGTGACTGCCTATCTCCATCCTAATGTAGGAACCTGATTAAGAAACCTTGGGCCTTTATTAGGGCTCCTTATATGAATCCACTATTTGGGGGTTATAGGGCCAGGGTTTCTTAATCAGGTTCCTACATTATCCCCTTCTGACCCCAAACCAACAANATTAAGAAACCTTGGGCCTTTATTAGGGCTCCTTATATGAATCCACTATTTGGGGGTTATAGGGCCAGGGTTTCTTAATCAGGTTCCTACATTATCCCCTTCTGACCCCAAACCAACAAGTTCAGGTATGGGGTTTCCCTTCTTCGAGGTTTAGGGCTTCAGGGTTTAGGGTGTAGGTTTTAGGGATATTAGTCCCTTTTCTCTTGGGGTAACCCCGATGCATCTTCAGGCCCCGATAATTCACCAAAAGGGTCCATATACACTCCTATTATGGAATTAGGGTCCCAAAACCATAGTAGGGATGGTCTTTTGGGACCTATTTCCATCATGGTAGTATATATGGACCCTCTGGGTCACAAGGTTGCGGGGTTTAGGGTTTGGATTCAGGGTTTAGGGGCTTTGGGAGTCTAAACCCTAAACCCTGAACCATATTTGGCGTCCCTTTGATCTTTTTGAGGAAAGCAAGGCTCTCAGGTCNAGGGGCTTTGGGAGTCTAAACCCTAAACCCTGAACCATATTTGGCGTCCCTTTGATCTTTTTGAGGAAAGCAAGGCTCTCAGGTCTAGACTTCACGGTTTGGGAGTTTAGGGTTTAGGGGTTTAGGAACTAGTTTCGGGTTATGGCTTTTGGATTTAGAGGGTTTAGGGGTTTGGGGTTTACGCGAGATGACTGATGTTGGGCTTTTCTACTTGGCGGTTCAGGGGTAGGTATAAGTGGGTTATAAGTCCCCTAATATGGGTTTTAAGTATAGTTACCCTACTTATAACCCTACTTATAAGTACCCATGAACCTCCAAGTAGTCCNTCTACTTGGCGGTTCAGGGGTAGGTATAAGTGGGTTATAAGTCCCCTAATATGGGTTTTAAGTATAGTTACCCTACTTATAACCCTACTTATAAGTACCCATGAACCTCCAAGTAGTCCAGACAGCCGAACTTGATCTTGACTGTGTTTGTGAAGATGCAAGGTGCCAGGACGGACGAGCCTTCTGACGTTTGCAAGTCTCGTGCTCCCGTGTGTGACGCGCCCACCCCCAGTGAGACTAGGAGATCAAAGCGGAGCGATCAGGATAAACTATTCGTAAGCCCGAATTTGAGGGTCGGACTACTTACCAAATTAATATTTAGGGCTCCCTCTTTTAAACTATACCACAAGACTCAGTCTAGTTGTCATGGCCCTTCTGAACTGTGAACGCTAGCCTCTGACCCTACCGGCTGCATCCAAAAAACAAACAAAGACGCAAAGCGATCGAACAAGGCAGAGACAGAGGAATGGTCCGAGGGCGGGTCAGGTCCTCGGCACTTCTTAAAGCAAACCTTCGGATTTAATATAACTGCCTATACTATTTTGGGGGGTTCCTTATCATACTTATAGTACTATGGGCCCAAAACCCTGTTCTAGTTATTAAGGCCCTGTACATAGAACATCCCCTATAGACCTCTTTTAAAGGACCCCCTAAAGGAACCCTATGCTAGTTATTAAGGCCCCTACATTAGGGGTTTGGGTTGTAGTGTTAAAGTTAAGGGCAGAAGCAGGAGTCGTGTACTTCTCCCTGGTACTTTGCAGAGTGTCGGAGTTCAGAGATTCAAGCTTTGGGTTTAGGGTTTAGGGTTTAGGGCTTTGTGTATAGAGTTTAGGGCTCGGGGTTTAGGGAACAGGATTGAGGGTTCAGCATCAGAATACGGGTTTTGCAAGACCAAGGACCCCGCAACGCACAGATAATGCAGGTCCTCTGAGGAACGGCGGCCCCGGAAAGAGTTCGGGGTTGAAAGTTTAGGGCTAAGGTTCTCAAACCCTAAAGCCGTTAGGATTCGAGCTGGCTTGGGGATTCGGCGTGAGGGAGGTATTCCACGCCGAAGTTCAACCCTGGCTGCAAACTGCACCAAGCGTTCTGTGCTCTGGCTCCAGAAGTATCTGAAAGATTCGCGGTAAACCCTAAACCCCTAAACCCAACACCTTTAATTAACCGCTTCAAGATCTGTGGCTTAGGTTTCAGGCTCTTGGCAAACCGCAGAGCTTCTTGATTTCTTTGGTCTGTGCTGTACTTGACAAGGTATCGATTTGGGATAATGTCGAATTTATTTCCCTTTTAGCGCAATATAGAGCCCAAGTTTTACAAAAAACCGAGGACTGTTGAAATCGAAGCCCGGTTGAGGGTTTGGGACAGGGTAGCCTTTGGCATCATATGGTTTGGGGTTCAGGGTAAGGGTCAAGGTTTTTAGGGTTTAAGGTTTGGGGTTCGTGACCTCAGGCGCCGCAAAGTAGCAAAGCCCACCGACTCTTGTACTCTCTCCGTTTCATGCTGCCCGCTTGATGCTCCGTACTTCTGAATTTTGCTGAGCCCAGCAAGCCTTTCTTGCTAGAAGTTCTTCACGAACATGCTCGAACGCCCTTACATCCCAAAGAGAATACCTAGCAAGAATGCTCGTCAGACCCTGCAGTGGTCGTAATGCCACACTATAACGATCCCTTCAGTGCCCAGGCCTGTAAAATGCCTTTGCAAAGATTCGGCAGAGATGCCACTCGGCATGCTGCGGTTTAGGGTTTGGGCTCAGGAGGATAAAGATGATAGGGCTTCCCAGACCCCCGGGAGGATCCAAAAAGTAGATCCCTTAATGGGGGTTCCTATAAAGTACCCTTAGTAGTATAGGGCCCCAAATTAGGGGATCTACTTTCTAGATCCCGGGGGTCTGGGTTTACGTGAAGTTATTTCGATATCATCCTGGGCCCCCCGCGAGGATGCTGAGGATCCTCAGCAACCGCATGTGAACGGCTTTTTTGTTAATTTTCTAGGCTTCGTCCCCAACGTGAGGCCCGATCTCCACTAACACCCTACTAAATCTACTTTTCTCTGTAGTATCTGACCACGAAACAATGGGCTGTAAGCAAACATGGCAATGGGTGCGCGGGCTCTGCACGGGGCCAAGGAAACATAGAGGAATGTGCCCCAAAAGTACATTAGGACTGATTGAGGCCCCAACGTTGGTTACAAGTTAAACTCGGCAATTGTTTTGCTGTAGCTCAGGAGGTCTCTAGCGTTTCCTTATGATNCCCCCGGGAGGATCCAAAAAGTAGATCCCTTAATGGGGGTTCCTATAAAGTACCCTTAGTAGTATAGGGCCCCAAATTAGGGGATCTACTTTCTAGATCCTCCCGGGGGTCTGGGTTTACGTGAAGTTATTTCGATATCATCCTGGGCCCCCCGCGAGATCTCCACTAACACCCTACTAAATCTACTTTTCTCTGTAGTATCTGACCATGAAACAATGGGCTGTAAGCAAACATGGCAATGGGTGCGCGGGCTCTGCACGGGGCCAAGGAAACATAGAGGAATGTGCCCCAAAAGTACATTAGTACTGATTGAGGCCCCAACGTTGGTTACAAGTTAAACTCGGCAATTGTTTTGCTGTAGCTCAGGAGGTCTCTAGCGTTTCCTTATGATCCCACCCTAAGCCCTGACCACTAAGATGTCAAACCAACCCCCTGTTCGGCGAAGTTCCCATATGTACAAGTGCCATAAGGTGGGTCAAAACTCCGTATTCTGGAACTTTGGCTGCCGTTTACAGGGGGCTGGTAGGCGCGAGCATGATGCGCGAAGCCCCTGCTTACGTCGCTTTTGCTATACTATACGGACACTCGAAAAGCAGCTCCTAACCTAAATTTGGCTTAACTTTGGTCTCGTCCGTATCTAAGTCGAGCCGCCAACGGTTCCTTGGACCTCTTGCGCCGGTCTCGGGTTTCGGGTCTAATGCAGGAACCTGATTAAGAAACCTGGGCCTTTATTAGGCTTCTTCATCTGAACCCTACTATTTTGGGGTTACAGGGCCAGGGTTTCTTAATCAGGTTCCTACTTTAGGGTTTAGGGTAGGCTTTCGGGTCTAGGGTTGGAGTTTTCGAATTCCGTTGCCCATGCCATGCGCATCTCCTGAAGACGCTTAATCCATAAAGAGTGAAATGCAAACCCAAAGCCCGAATGCCTTAAGCTTAGCCTTTACCGCTATCCGTAAACCCAATACCATAAAACCTAAAACCTTTACTGCTATCTTGCACAAGCAAGCTCTGAAACGAGGTACTTCTGTGCCGAGTCCTTCGAGGGTTTCTCGAAGTGCTATGCTCCTCGGCTGGGATGCACGGGCTTCTTATGAGTAGGGGTCCCTCGTTGTACATGTGGTACTGTAGGGTTTGGAGTTTGCGGGGGTTCAGGGTGTAGGGTTAGAGGCTTTGGTGGTTAAGAATCCAGTTTTGTCACGATTTGTTCATTTTCGGGTCTTTTATCGGGCTTAGGGTTTGGGGTTTAGGACACCTCCTTGGAGCAATGCCCTGCGCCCTAAACCGTGGACCCCTGCATGTGGCTGTTGGTCTTGGCGCCGGGAAAGGCACGAGCAACCTGCAGACTATACCCGGGTAAGAGCAGGTGCATTGCGCAATGGGTCAGTGAAGCACTAGTCAGCGAGGCGGACGTTCTGGTCGCGGTGAGTGTGGCTTAGACGTTGGAAGACTTTCAGGAAGAAGCGCTGCGTGCAGATAAGCGGGGCGGTGTCGTCTTGCGTGCAACGTACCTGCTTAAGCCGTACACGCCGACCGGCCCTGTTCCCACAGATTGTAAATAATCTTGTCCTGTCTATTCAAGAATCAGTTCAAGAACTTAACCCTGAACTCTAAACCCTAAACCTTATTGAGTTAGGTCTTAACCCTAAACTCTAAGCCCTAAACCGTATTGAGGTAGGTAGCTTTCGCCTTTTTGGTACCTGCAAGGCTCCTTGCCCCAACCTGTGCGAACAGAAAGGCCGGGCTGCAAGCTTTGGTGACTTTGTGTCAGAGTTGAGTTTAGGGTTTAGGGTTTAGGGTTAAGGGTATGTTTGGGGTATGCTTGGGGTTTAGAGTTGAGCTCTTGGTAGGGGTTTCGCATATTGTAGGGTTTATAGTGGCTACATAACGGTTTGAGTAGAGTTCAGGCATCAGAGTGCGGCTTAAGGGTTTAGGGTTTAGGGTTTAGGTATCGACGAACACTTGCTCTGATTGCATATTGTGTGCACGTGCTTCGGGCTGCTGGCGGCAGGGAGGTTGGACTTTCTAGGCCTGGCGGCTTCGTGTGGTCACAAAAACCTAAGATGATTTGAGGCTAACCTTAAAGAGCCAATGGGAGAGCTTTAGACGATTTGGCCTCACATATTTGTCTATCTTAGAAGGTTTAAGCTGTCTTGGGCCCGGTTATTGAGGCAGAGGTTAACGGGGTGTGGAGTCCCTGTGAGTGAGGAGAGCCCAACACTCCTGAAGCCAGGAATATACAATGCACTGTAATGTAGTATAGTATGATATGATCTCAGGTCACATAGTGAAAAATAGCATAATTTACTGTATACTTCAATCTAGTATCGTACTTCTGAGCTGGAGTGCCGGCCTGGCAAAGCTCAGAGCTCTTTCTCCATCGTGGGGTATCAGCTCCCAGAGAATCAAGGCCGAAGTCGTAAATCCCTGGACCCCATGGATCCCAAATCCCTAAATCCAGACAGCCCGGCAAAAATTTGACAAATGCAGAACAGAAACATTTATCCCTAAACCCTAAACCCTAAACCCGAATCCAATTTGCAAGGTGGCCGATACTACGTGTGCGGCGGGGGGCACGAGATCCTGTGGCTGGACCGCTACTTCAAGAACGAGGCTCGCCTCGGTATGTTCAAAAGTATTTTCACAGGCTTTTAACAGGATTTTTGAGGGTCTGATACATTCAAACAAGAGTTTCAGAAGAATTTGTTGTATCGGTTCCTAAGGCGCTGTTTTGCAGTCTACATGCGGTATTTTGATCTGCTTTGTCGAAGCATTTTGGGATTTTTGGGTTACGGTGCTACTTGTGGCCTTAGGTCGGCTGTAGTATGACACGGTGGATGATATAAACCCTGCAGTACCCATAATAAGGAATATATGAGAACTACGGTATATTCCTTGTTATGGGTAATGCAGGATTTATTTCATCAACCGTAGCTCCCCAAAGCCCGATTCTAATTCTTAAGGCCNCCCTGCAGTACCCATAATAAGGAATATATGAGAACTACGGTATATTCCTTGTTATGGGTAATGCAGGATTTATTTCATCAACCGTAGCTCCCCAAAGCCCGATTCTAATTCTTAAGGCCTCTGTACTAACCCTAAGGCCCTCATAGCCCTTAGCGGAGCTTCTTAACTTCTCATTATGAAGAGTCCGTACTTAAGGAAGCTGATTCCTAAACCCCTAAACCCCCTAAACCCCCTAAACCCCCAAACCCCCCTGGTCCCCTAAACCCCTAAAGCCCTAAACCCCTAAACCCCTAAACCCATGGTCCTGTAACCCCTAAAGTGTGATGCTCCGAAAGCCTCNCCCCTAAACCCCCTAAACCCCCAAACCCCCCTGGTCCCCTAAACCCCTAAAGCCCTAAACCCCTAAACCCCTAAACCCATGGTCCTGTAACCCCTAAAGTGTGATGCTCCGAAAGCCTCGACCCCCATACCCGGCATGCCAGATGGGTGGTTCTCAAAATTAGGGCCCCTTTTTGGGTACCCTAAATAATAGGTGCCGTATTTTTTTAAGGACCCAAGAAGTGACCCTAATTTTGACAACCACCCAGATATTACGGAGCATTGTTCCCAGCCCGGGTTGAAGGTTTAGGGTTTAGGGCCGGGGGTGTAGGGCTTAGGTAATTCAGAGGGCGCTTAGGGTTTAAAGTTTAAGGCCAATGCAGCCCAAAGCGAAAGAAGTCCAAGTCCATCTTCAGGGCTTCGGGTTTAGGGTTAAAGTTACGGGGCGTAGGGTTTAGGGCTTGGGGTTTAGGGGTTTAGAGTTTAGGGTTTAAGTCTTTGGGTATAATATAGCGTCGTGTTTCGCATTGACTACAGGCAGGTGTTTGGGTTGGCGGATTCGGTGTTTGAAAGCTAGGCGCTAGGCTTCAGGGTCTTCCCAGAGAGCCCAACACCTCCAAGCAAGGAATCCTTCGGTCACGTGCAGGAGATCCTTAGCAGGGTTTAGGGTTTCGGGTTCTACTGAGCGTGGCTTCTGAGTATCTAGACACCTTTATCCCAGCCCTCGTCGGATTCACTGAATATTCGCTTATAATCTTAGTAGCTGAGTGGTTACACTTTACACTTTTTGGGATAATATTACCCACCATAAAACTAAAAGTGTACACTTTTTGGGGCTTATGAACTCAGCAACTAAGTCAAGAGGTAATTCGGGGCTACAAGGGGGTTTAGGGTTGAAGAGTACCTGTAAGGGATCCTTCAAGAAGGGTACCTTTAAGCTAACTAATATCCCCTCATCCTCCCTGCTATGCTATGATATACCGCGAGCCCCACTCTGCTCATTAAGCTGATTCGAGTTCATACTCCATAAAGCGCATACCCTTACCCACACCCCCGGGAGGATCTAGAAAGTAGATCCCCTAATTTGGGGCCTTATACTACTAAGGGTATACTTTATAGGAACCCCCATTAAGGGATCTACGTTTTGGATCCTCCCGGGGATCTGGGTAAAGAAAACTATGCCGCCCGTTGAGGCTGTGCTATTCAGACTCCCCACCCTTTGTTTACAAGTTGACGGGCCCTAAACCCTACACCCTAAACCCTCAGAAACAGGGCTCCCCCCGAAACAGGAGAGGAACCACGCCCGCTGCCCCAAATCGAAGAAGAAGAAGTGAATCGAGGACCCTGCATATGTGGTTTGGGCTTGGGGGTTTGGGACTTCGGGTTTAGGTTTGGGGGTCGTTTCAGGTTCGGATCAGATTGGGGGACGTACGTTTTTTCTTCTTCTGGCACGCAGTGGAGGGGGCATGTCAGACCTTTTACCTAAATCTATAGGGCCCCTCAGGGGCAGTGGGGAGCGTACCTGTGTGGTGTCCTTGTGCAGATGCGAGGAACAGAATATATATATACATACCTACCTACCTACCTACTTACATACATACATATATATATATGTATATGTGTATGTATATGTATATGTATATGTATATGTATATGTATATGTATATGTATATGTACATGTACATGTATATGTATATGTATATGTATATGTATATGTATATGTATATGTATATATATATGTATATATATATGCGCACGCACAATGACAGCTCGGAGCTGATCTTTTGTTGATGGCTACTGGCCAGATTACTATAAAGACAAGGACTCAGGATCATTGAGGATCTGCCAAAAGCAAGATCGCAGGGTGTAATGTAGGAACCTGATTAAGAAACCCTGGGCCGATAACACCAAAATAGTAGGTTTCATATAAGGAACCCTAATAAAGCCCCAAGGTTTCTTAATCAGGTTCCTACATGAGTGCTCTTTTCTAGGGTTTTTATAGGTTCCCCGGCCCTCCGGTGACTTCGGTGTTGGGGTGTACTTCACGGTGCTATTAGGGAGGAGGAAGGAGGAAGGAGGGGTTTAGGGTTTAGGGTTTAAGGTTTAGGGTTGAAAGATGAAGATCCAATCCCCACGATAAGGGTGATGCTTCTTCCGATGTTGCTATGTTGATGCACGGTCAATCCATCGCCGCAGTTCGGGGTTAAGGTCACAAGCTTGAAGGGCTCGGATTCCTCTTTGTTGTTTCGAAGGTTCATCGATTTCGGGCTCAAGGCCCTCAATGTTTGGGGCCGTGCAATTTTAGATCCCAACACCCTGAACCCTAAACTCTGAGCCCCCAAACCCTAAGCCCCAAAACCCTAAACCAGAAGACCCCAAACCCTAAACCCCAAAACCCTGAACCCAAAGCCCCCAAACCCTAAACCCCAAAACCCTAAACCCAAAGCCTCTAAACCCTAAACCCCCAAACCTTATACCCAAAGCCTCCAAACCCTAAACCCCAAAACCCTAAACCCAAAGCCTCTAAACCCTAACCCCAAAACCCTATACCCAAAGCCTCTAAACCCTACCCCCAAAACCCCGAACCCTAAATCCTGTAGAGCTCCAGATCTTCCTTACTAAACTTTAGGGGTCTAGGGTTTAGGCTTTAGGGTTTAGGGTTTAGGGTTTAGGCTATAAGGTTTAGGGTTTAGGGTTTAGGGTAGGGTTGAGGCTTTAGGCTTTCGGGTTTAGGGTTGAGGGTTTTACTGTCGTACACTGCAGCAGAAAGCTAGCTTTCAGCTGACATTCCCCGAACCAGATTTCTCAATCCCCCGTGAGCCATAAGATCCCAAACCGCTAAATCATGGAATCTATCAAGCGTTTTGGATGCCTGATAGAGCCCATACAGAAAGCCTTGTGTTAGCAACCCTTAACGCCCGATCTTCTAGGTAGGGCTTTGGGACATTTTATATTTTCCCTTATTAGGCTTAAGAGGATCTTAAATATTTTTCAAAGGCTTTAAAAGCCCCACCTAGTCTTCTTCCAGGATGCGGCATTTTCCATCTTGAGTCGTCGCAGATCACATGCCGCAGTGACCGGTTGTTGGTGTGACATAGCCAAGGGTTGAATGAAGGCATAGAGGCCTGCTTAGTTACCACTAGTATTCCTTAAAGTTTTTTCAGGTTTTTTCATATTTTCGTATGCCCCAAAACTTGTTGAAATTAACAAGGCATGTAGGTTATGNTGAATGAAGGCATAGAGGCCTGCTTAGTTACCACTAGTATTCCTTAAAGTTTTTTCAGGTTTTTTCATATTTTCGTATGCCCCAAAACTTGTTGAAATTAACAAGGCATGTAGGTTATGTGCCAACCAATCTTCACAGTCACCTTGAGACCGTAAAATGGGTCCGAGTGGTTCTGTCGATAGCACCTATTGTTCGGCGAAACCGCGAAGAGCCCCATGTCCAAACCCAGCTATTCTTCAGTTGCTGCCGGTGACACACGGGTGTNGAGACCGTAAAATGGGTCCGAGTGGTTCTGTCGATAGCACCTATTGTTCGGCGAAACCGCGAAGAGCCCCATGTCCAAACCCAGCTATTCTTCAGTTGCTGCCGGTGACACACGGGTGTGTGGGGATAGGTACGTGAAGCGAAGCCGTGGGGTGCCGACGGTCGGTGGTATGGTGCAACATAGGGGGCCTGAATACCCTGGCCCTTATGAGAGCTACCCCGCACAGATGCTCTGCTCCGGCACTTGGCTGAAATACATCCGAGCGCTTGGGTTTTTATGCTGAGAGCGACTCTGCTGTCGGGAACATGAGCGGCGCCAAGGTTCCTTTAGGGGTTATTGTCCGGGTTTAGCAACCAGAGGAAGCATGTGCGTTGAGTAAGTTTTCATATGCACATGTATTGCTGTATGTCTATATATGTATGCATAAGTTCATAGATGCATGCATGCATACGAAATCATGTAAGTTCATAAGCAGCTTTACTAAGGCAGCTGTCAAAAGACANTCATATGCACATGTATTGCTGTATGTCTATATATGTATGCATAAGTTCATAGATGCATGCATGCATACGAAATCATGTAAGTTCATAAGCAGCTTTACTAAGGCAGCTGTCAAAAGACACATTTCGACATTTAGCTTAGCACTTGAGGGCCACATAATTCCAGAGTTCTCCGTCAAGTACATTGCCGACTGTCGCCGGATGTCTTGACCTTTGCAAAGCATTTCCCAGATCTTTCATGCGAAAGATTTTGGGTTGGGTTTTATGGAGTTTCGGGTTAATTAGGGTAGTGTCACCTCTTCTTGGGATGCAGTTTTTGACGATCACTCCAAGGCCAGTCCCAAGTACCTACGTACGAGTGGTCTCCACCTTCGGCTAAACGTCTTGTTGTTTTTTGCAGCGTCCCCAAAAGGAACGAAAGGAAACATAGTACAGAAGCCTGAGAAATTACCAATACTATTCCCCGGGCTTCGTCACTCCAGCTCTATAAAATGAAAGTAGACCTTAAANTTTTTTGCAGCGTCCCCAAAAGGAACGAAAGGAAACATAGTACAGAAGCCTGAGAAATTACCAATACTATTCCCCGGGCTTCGTCACTCCAGCTCTATAAAATGAAAGTAGACCTTAAAATTCTAATCGAATCATTAACCGCCCTATCTACCAGTTCCGACAAGCTTCTGTGTGAATCCCTCCCGCCTGACCTTGGCCTGGACGAAGCAATGTGACCTTGATCCATAAGACCCAAATGCAGGCTTAGGTTCAGGGGCTGAGGCTCGAAGGACACATGTTTGTTGTTAAATTTTTGGCCCAAAGACCACGATGGATAGAGCTTTGTGTACGGGTTTGCGTAGGGCTACACGGTTCAAACCGCACATTTGTGTATCACCCTGAAATCCACCCCTAAACCAAACCTGAAACTCAAAACTCTATTATATAGGGTACGGAATCATGATGAATAATAATGTTATTTATGCCCTTATAACCCCCATGTAAATATCCTTTTTGTAAAATCTTACAAGCCCTGTTCTAAGACTTTAGCGCCACGCTGGCATCCGACGGTCTGAGCTCTGCCCTACACCAGCAAAGAGCCTCCGGAAGACGGGGGAGAAGCCCCGGCTGACTTTCCTGACAGCCCGAGACTCCAAAATCTGTCAACTCTGGGGGTACCTTATCTTGGGGTCCTTACCTATAGTCTCCATTGTAGTTCCTTTTTGGGGTTACCTTATAGGATCCTAACTATAGAATTGGTTTAACCGAAAAAAGGAACTGCAAAGGAGACTATAGGTATTCTTAGGATCCTAGTATTTAGGGCACTCTAGTAGGGTCTAGGGTGCTACTGAGCATATACCTGTAGGCTCATACCCTACCCACTTTTTTAGGTGACCTAAGCCCTCACATAAAGCCCTCAAGCCGAAACTGCCGAGAGCGCTGCTTCCCATTTGCATGTGTGCTCGAGCTCAGCGAGGGTAAGGTTTTCGGTGCGGGAGGACTGTAGTGACATGCTTCCGAAGAAAGGAGCGATCATGGTGATGAACACCTTTTTTGCAAGGATCTGGCAGTTTAGAAGCGTGGCAGAAGCAAAGTTTCCAACCTTTTTCTGAGCGACGTTCAGACGCCGCGAGGGGCGGGTTGTTTGCCGGAAATTCTTGCTTCTTGACGAGCGGCCGGGCACAGGAAGCGACCCAACACCAATCCATCTCAGCTGTGACCTGCTGACAAATGTGGTCGTTTGTGCAGAACTGCGAAGGGAAGCAGAGAGCAAGAAAGCCCCCGCTGAGGGGCTTGTGGGTGAACCCTAAACTGTACTGGAGAATAACTGGAGTGGTTGGGGCATGCTGACGCAACTGAGCGATAAGCAGGCGCGCCCCGGTTCATCAAGAAGCGTGCCCACCGTGCGCACACCGTATGCACACCCTAATCCCTAAACCTTGAACCGGAAGTACCGGCTTGAGGAATCCTACGACCAGTAGGAACCCTGCTGCACCTTGCGATTGAGATTTTCGGNGCCCACCGTGCGCACACCGTATGCACACCCTAATCCCTAAACCTTGAACCGGAAGTACCGGCTTGAGGAATCCTACGACCAGTAGGAACCCTGCTGCACCTTGCGATTGAGATTTTCGGGGGTGTAAGGATTTGGGCTTATAAGGTCAAGGTTTATGGGTTTAAGGGGTGTTTAGGGTTTAGGATTTGGGGTGTTGGGGCAGAGGGTTCAGGGATTCAGGGTTAATGGTTACAGGATATGGGGCGTTTAAGGATATTTAATTCATTAAGATGGCGTAATAGTGTTGATGGACAAAATCCTGCATGACCTTAAGGACTCTAAACTATGGGAATTATGGTATATTCCTTATAATGGGTAATGCAGGATTTTGTCCATCAGCAGTAGTGAACATCAGAGTCTTTTGGAGTCTCTGGAGCCCAAGATAGCTGACAAAGAGTGCGCACTCGATTTAGAATGCAGNATTCCTTATAATGGGTAATGCAGGATTTTGTCCATCAGCAGTAGTGAACATCAGAGTCTTTTGGAGTCTCTGGAGCCCAAGATAGCTGACAAAGAGTGCGCACTCGATTTAGAATGCAGAGTTTGTGCGCAGGATTTCTGGTTTTGGGTGTGCCCAGAGAGTCGTATACCCCTTCATGAGACCACATACCTCACATGATATGCATGCTTGTTCGGTTTTTTCCTGAACCAAGGAGTACACTGTAAGTAAGCCCTTTGCTCTTAACCTTTACCAGAGAAGTGGGACCAGTACCCGTCCTTGGATACAAGAGAATTTGAAACCGTCTGAATATTTAGCCTGTTGAAATTATTTTGGCCTTGATATTAAGCCTGGACATGCTTGTTCCTGATTCCGCCGCCCCTGCGGCGAAAAGAGGGAACGCCTTCGGAACCCGCAACCCCCCAAATGCTCACGGTAGATCCATGATCCTAAGCAGAACGCCGGAAGCTTGAAACTAAACGCCGAAGTCACATGACCGACAGCGCTGAATCCAGCATAAGCCCACATGAGCCCTGTGCTTCATGACTTAAGCAGTTCCAAAACACGTGCTGCCAAAGGGCCCAAAACAGTCATAATGCAGAAGCCCGAGTAATTCCTTGCAGTGTTCGACAGAGTTCCTGATAACCATATAATATAGCCCACAACCCGATTCCAAATCATTGAGGCCTTTTCTGAGGTAGGCTCCCCAATAATCATCGGGACCCTTCGGGGGGTAAGGGGGAGGGGGTAGGGGACTATACTTCCTTAAATCGGCCTTATTCGGTCCTTATTATGGGCATTAAGTCTACCCCCCTAAGGGTCCCTTATGATTACAACCAGATTATGAGCTCTTCTTATTATGGGCATTTAGGCCCCCTCCCCCTACCCCCCTAAGGGTCCCTATAAAATCGCCCGTCCTTTAAGCAGGCCTTGCAAAGAACCCCACCACAGCCAGGACTCCTTGAGATCCCCCCAAAAATTCCCCAAAACCCTGGGTTTAGGGTTTAGGGTTAAGGGCTTTGGGTTCAGGGTTTAGGGTTTAGGGTTAGGGTTAGGGGTTTAGGGTTTAGGGTTTAGGGTTTAGTGTAGTAACCCCACACCCCCAAAGCATGCCATGTTGCTACAAATACCCGTTGCAAAGCTTGTAGAGGATCCAATTCTTCAAAGCCGCGGTTCGAGGCAGAGTGAGCCAACCCTCCGTCGCACACAAAGTGTGACTTTTCCTAGCCCTCTCCTCTCCAGCCATGACGATGAGGCACCGCAGCTGGGGGCTTCATGTGACCTTCAGCAGTTGGGTTCAGGGCTCAACCCAAAACTCACGACCCAAACCCTACCTGAACCCCAAATAAGCTACCTTCTTAAGGACTTGTATAAAGAAATCATATTAGGGAACCCTAAAATGGTAGGTTATTTGGGGTCTAGGTAAAGCCTAAACAACCCTCGGAAAAGCGCCCAACAAACAACCTGTAGCTAATGCCAAAACGTCTGAGAAGCGCTGGGCTTGGGGTTTGATCTGTGGGGATCAGAGTTTATATAGGACTTCGTATGCCCGGGGCCTGGGGTGTATGACTTTGGAGTGTAAGCCTGAACTCCAAAGCCCTAATGTGGGAGCCCGATTAAGAAATCCTGGACCTTTAATCCCAAAATCTTGCGTTTGGATGCATGTAAGGAACTGTAATAAACACCCAGGGTTTCTTAACCAGGTTCCTACTTGAAGGGGCAGGGGACTTAGTAAGTAGGTTATAAGTAGGGTTATAATTAGGGTAACTCCATTTAGGGCACTCATAACTCTACTTATAACCAACTTACTAAGTCCCCTGCCCCTTCAA
Organism: Symbiodinium sp. clade A Y106; assembly: GCA_003297005.1. Classification (NCBI taxonomy): domain Eukaryota; class Dinophyceae; order Suessiales; family Symbiodiniaceae; genus Symbiodinium; species Symbiodinium sp. clade A. Next base: position 23,170 of record BGNK01003916.1, read on the forward strand.
GTAAACCCCTAAACCCCTAAAGCCCTAAACCCTAAACCCCTAAAACCCTAAACCCTAAACCCTAAACCCTAAACCCCTAAAACCCTAAACCCTAAACCCTAATCCTACCTTGCATTCTAAATGACAGACCACTGATGCCCATGCAGGGAGCCCTTTGAGGGCTCACTGGCGCCGTGTAGGAACTTCGGGTAAAGGAGCCCTTGAATTTAGGGACCCACAAAGCACACGGGAGTTTCCGAAAAATAGGGTGACCTTATTTTGGGGTCCTTATAATAAGGATCCTACTATTTAGGGTACTATATTGGTGTCCCCTATTTTCGGAAACTCCCACATAAGCATAAGCATTTTATGGGGATATCCCTACCTTGTTGGGCTTCATTATAAGGGGGTTCATATGGGATATCCCTATCCTTATTTTTGCTTATGTGCTTTTTGGGGCCCTATGAATGAACCCTGACTGCAAGCCCCAAACCCTCAACCCTAAACCCTCAACCCTGAACCCTAAAGCCCTAAACCCGGAACCCTCAAAAACCTAAGCCCCTACCCAAATCCTAAGCCCTACTTGAAGGGGCAGGGGACTTAGTAAGTAGGTTATAAGTAGGGTTATAATCAGGGTAACTCCATCTAGGGCACTGATAACTCTACTTATAACCTACTTACTAAGTCCCCTGCCCCTTCAAGTAATTGAATTCTACACCCCCAAGACTCCCGAAATCCTAAATGCAAAACTTAAAACTCTAAACCCCAAGTCTAAAGCCCTCCAGACTCTACATATTCTACATCCTGAACCCTGTAAACCCCAAACACTATAAGCCGTATGAGCCCTATAAACCCTAAGCCCTAAACCCGAAACTCAAAGCAGGATGCTTCGGCCGGCGCTGGGCCTTCTTTTCGGGGCCGGCCTTGGGACGGCGCAGTTTCCTGGCGCAGACCTTCCCTTTCCGCCGATGCCCTCCGAGGTGCCCCCGATGCTCCCGGAGTTTTAGGGTTCAAGGTGTAGGGTATATAGGGTTTAGGCCTGCGGATTTAGGGTTTAGGGTTTCAAGATAGCAAAAGTATTAGGGTTTAGGCCTTCGGATTTAGGGTTTAGGATTTAGGGTTTAGGGTTTCAAGATAGCAAAAGTATTAGGGTTTAGGGCTGTGGGTTTAGGGTTAGCAAGGNCAAGGTGTAGGGTATTAGGGTTTAGGGCTTTGGGTTTAGGGTTTCAGGTGTTGGGTGTAGGGCTTAGAAGGTGTAGGGCAGAATGGGGTTTAGGGTTTCAGGTGTTGGGTGTGGGGTACTCGAAGGTGTCCGAAGGTCAGTCCGTAGCCCATCTTGGATAAAGGGCGCTGGGCTAGTCTGGGGCATATGATACTCTCATATGCTTGTACAGACCATAAGGCAAAAGTTATACACGTATTTGATGCCCTATACTATTCTTCGGCTTCGAGAGTTTAGGGATCACGGTTTAGGGACTACTGGGAGGTGCAGTGGTAGTTATAAGTGGGGTTTTGAGTCCCCTCATATGGGTTATAGGTATAGTCACCCTACTTATAACCCTACGTATATGTACGTATGAACCTCCAAGTAGGGTGTTTGGGGGGGGGGTGAAACACTGATGTTACACATCCAGGTGCATTTACCGTCTCACGTATCACTTGCATATATCTATGCCTGTTGCTCAAGGTTCTAGCAGAGTACTGACTACAGCTGTGCGCCTNTACACATCCAGGTGCATTTACCGTCTCACGTATCACTTGCATATATCTATGCCTGTTGCTCAAGGTTCTAGCAGAGTACTGACTACAGCTGTGCGCCTGTAGGAAAAGAGACTCCTGTGAGCCTGTGTTCCTGTACGCCCTGCGAGGGGATACACGCCCAGGTTACATCTCAGGGGGGGGGGTAAGGTTTTCCAGAGTCAGGCTTCAAGCTGAATGGGATTTAGGGTGAACCTGCCTAACCTGAACCGCCAGACTTGAAGTACTCCCTAAACCCGAGATCCAAAGCCAGGAATCCTGGAGGCTAATATGGAAGCTCGAATACTAGGAATGCTATTTGTCAGCGCTCTGCATTATTTTCATTTGGATATGGTGTAAAGTCCTGATTCTAATATAAAAGCCGCTGCAATACAATCTTCTTGTAGTAGACCTTATAGAAGCCCCTTTGTAGAGCCCCTTGTAGCCTTTTTATAGAGCCCGTTAGAAGAACCCTGTGGAATAAACCCTGAAACCTAAACCCCTAAGCCCCTAAACCCCTAGGCCCTGTATTGAAACAAGGCCGTAGTGGGACCCACTCTGGCGGACTCCAAGCTACCTGGCCTTCTTGGTTTTAGGGTTTAGGGTTTAGGGATTAGGGTTTGGGGTTCAGGGATTAGGGATTAGGGATTAGGGATTAGGGTTTAGGGATTAGTGTTTAGGGTTTAGGGTTGTTTGCTACTTGGTCTTCTTGGGAAAAATTTGTTTGGAGGCTTTGGGGGTTTAGGGTTTAGGGGTTTTGGGGGTTTTGGGGGTTTTAGGGGTTTAGGGATTTAGCAGGCTAGGGGTTTAGGTTTTAGCTTTTGGCTTACGGGTTTAGGAGGTCTAGGGTTCGGGCACACTGGGATTTCCGAGGAGAAGGGGTCCTGATTTTGGGTCGTTCTCACAAATGCTATGACCCTAAACCCTAAACCCGGCTGTGAGGGATTCTATGAAGCCCTTGGGGGGCTGCGGTAAGCACAAGTTTTGATTGGATACTGCCCCAACTCAGTAACAGTAAACTAATACTTATAGTATAGATCTATAAGGCCCTTAATAGTAGCCCTATTACGGACTGTTACTGTATGGGGGCAATACCCAAAGTTTCAAGTTCTACTAGCCTTGAAGTCTTCAAACTACAAACCTGCTTGCCCGTGGATACTCAAACAGTACGGCCCCAAACCCTGAGCCCTAAAGCCCAAGGGTGCAGCCCCCCCCTTCGCCCCAAGCAAGCCTGTTCTACATTCTACAGGTGTTTCTGTTAGGGGTGTTGAGGGGTTAATTGGTTCAGGTAACATAGCGGGCCTGCATAGTTGCAATAAGGTTTGGTTGCTAGTGCTCGGTGAGCCCAAAACCCTGTGCCATAAATCCTGAACCCAGAGCCCTGAACCTTAAAGCCCAAACCTCAAACCCAAAGTGAGTGGAATTCCTTGTTGATGGAGTCCCTGGAATGATTTAAGGAATATGCTCCTCCGTGCAGGGCCGTCGGCTTGGGATGGTGCATAGGGCATTTTTCCGGTGACAGAGTAGCAAGGTCGCGTTAGTCATAGATCGCCGGGGAGTCTTTGACATGAGGATTCAACTTCACGAGCGTTGTCAGCCGAAGTTGATTCCAAAAGAGGGGGCATTAGCAGGGACAAGCATGAAGGTTAACCCAGCCGGTCCACAACCTGTACTCACTTAGGCTCTCTAGCTACTGAATACGAGCCCTGTTCCGGCCAATGCTACGCCAGTAGGCAGGTATGAATAAATACTAGTCTTACCTTTGGTTAGTAGGGAATGGAGGAATGGGGTACAAGTATAGCTACTATTGGTACCATTCTTCCATGCCCTACTAACCAAAGGTAGGTAATAGAAGCCTCTACGAGTCGCCATTGAGTCACACGATGATATGGGAGTTTCCGAAAATTAGGGGTACCTTATTTTGGGGTCCTTATAATAGGGATCCTATTATTTTAGGGTACTATATTGGGGTCCCCTATTTTCGGAAACCCCCATATAGTAATCCTTCTAAATAGCCCTTTCACAAGAACCCCATTCTAATCTGTAGTACGTTGCCGGACCCGGCCCTAAACAGTCCAAGCCTCTTCGACCCCCCCCCCAAAGTGCGAAACGAAGCCATGACTTGAGATGTCCCGCCCTAAAGCCCTGCTAATCAGATGCGGAATTCGTCGCAGGAGGTCTTTGTGTAAATACAGGGGCCATGATAATTTCAATAGGGTGTTGGCGCACATTACAGTGCACAGCAATATTCGTAATTTATGCCGCGACATTACCTTCATTTTACGCATCGAATTACAGGATCAGGAGACCTCGTACGTAAGGTCAAAACGCAGGCAACTACGGCTACATATACTTGTTTTCGTGCCACGAGTCTGGCAGTTGTATCCGACACCCAGGGAACCACCAGGGGTTGCTGTTGGGGTTGGGAACGCAGGATTTTGGGTTCCATTGCCTATGCTGGGTTTTATTGTGAGGCCAAGTATCAATGTCATACGTCATGCACAATCGGAATCAACGGGTTTTGTTTGGGCTCAGGTTACACCCCAAACATCCCCAAACCCTAAACTCTAAGGCCCAATCTTGGAATAGAAGGCCTGTAGCAGTACGGATTTGAGACGGCGCACATCGAGCATGTCGCGTTAGCACGAACTTGACAGGTTCAGGGATTTTGGTGCGAAAGGTCATCGTTGCAAAACCCTAAACCCTAAACTCCGATATGTTGAGCACCCCACCTCCCAGAGACTCCAATATCCCTTAATNTAGCACGAACTTGACAGGTTCAGGGATTTTGGTGCGAAAGGTCATCGTTGCAAAACCCTAAACCCTAAACTCCGATATGTTGAGCACCCCACCTCCCAGAGACTCCAATATCCCTTAATTACGGAATATTCCTTAAATCATATCGAGGAGCCTACTCTACTTTAAGGTATATTCCTTGATTAAGGGATATTGGAGTCTCTCGGCTCCCCGAAGTGTCGAGTCCCAGGAACAGCTGGCCGAAAAAGCGTGAGATACTCAAGAAGAATGCTCCGAACATCGTGGTTATTATGTGCCAAAGCCGCAGCATCGGGGTGTGGGCATCACCCATAGGCCCCATAGTAGTTCCGTTTTTGGGGCTCATATGTAGAATCCTATATAAGGTAATCCAGAACCGATACCGGGTCCAAGGCCCGCCCCCGTCAGGCCCTTGCGTCGTAAGGGTGAACCCAAAGGCTCCATGTACCCATATAGTAGGTATTTAGGCCTTAAAGTACCCATATAGGGACCCTTTTAAGGCCTAAGTACCTACCATACGGGCACATGGAGTCTTAGGGGAAGCTGCGTCAAGGCTTGAGCGCCTTATGCCTTTTAGGGTTTATATAGGGTTAAGGATTTAGGGTTTAGGGTTTAGGGCTTAGGCGCCTTATTGTCAGAACCCTTATTCTTATTGTTGCGTCCCCTATACTATACAAAACCTTTCTAATATCCCTAAACCCTATAAACCCTGTCCTTAAATTAGAACCCCTTAAAGAAACCCTGACAGCGTCGGTCCAGGGTGCATTATACCAGAAGTTTACTAAGAGGTGTTCAGGCGGAGAGTCTCGGCTTCAGGTTTAGGTTTTAGGGTGTCTGTAGCAGTTTAGGGTTTCAGGTGTAGGGTTTGGGGTTTACTGTAGGGTTTAGGGTTTACGGCCTTAGGGCCTTGTAAAATGGACGGAAATCGACAGCCACAGATCAAGTCCTTCTATACAAGCATGAGGACCAACCTGAAGTGCAGTCCCAAACCTCTTTCATGTGGAAGCCCGAACGACTAGCAACTCGTAATACTATTCTCCCATGGGCCCTTCTTGTAACCAGAAACTCTCTGATTGACGACCCTGAACCCAAACTTAAAACGCAAACCTGCCTTAAGGGCCTGAACAATTACAGGGTTTCTAGAATTCTGGTGTACGGTCGTACGAGGTACCCCTGCAAACCTTTTGCAAGTATGAAGCTTTCGATATTCGGTCTCAATCCCCCTCATCTTGCGCGGCCTTTGATGTAAGGAAAAATCCCAAACCCCAAACCCTGAACCCTACACCCTGAACCCTGTAAGGAACGATGATGTGGGTTTTGGAGCGCCCGACACCTTCGGCGGTCCTATCCACACACCAACTCTGTGATTCGTCTGAAGTGTGAGTCTAATATACGGGCCTGAATATTACCAATAATTACCAATCGTAGAATTTTGGGGGGTTCCTTTATATACTTCTAGTATAATGGGCCCCGAAACCCTGTCTAATTATTGAGGCCCCCATATTAGGTGTAATGTTCCGGCTCTGCATCTAGGTATCATGCTCAGGCCTTGCATGCATGTGAGGGAATGATAGAATGAGGTCTGAACAACTAGCAACAGTATGCCTTTATTCTTGTCCGTACTATACCATTAGATAGCCCAAAACCCCAGTCCACCACCACCACCCC